>JAJIBD010006257.1:0-24676 GCA_021461705.1 Cryptotis parvus | reverse complement strand
ATCTTTATTTAATTCAGCTGGAAAAGAGCATTAGGCTCAATCTACAGTTGCCTTCCACCTTCACAAGTATCACAGCTTTCCATAAACACAAACCAGACTAAATTGTCCAGTTTTTATTTGTCTGTGCTCCATCCCACGTGGCTGAAGGTTTGCAGACAAGTTATTTGATTGGATATTTATGGCAAACAACTTCTGGCAAATGGATAGTTTTGACGAACGATTTATGGCAAATGTTATGGCTAATGACGAGGTGTTAGACATGCTCAAAAAAAAACTTTCAAAATTTGGTTATTAAAGCAACAAAAAACAGGTGTCTTTAACATTATTCACCTTAAATTTGTCCCAAGTAGAGCATCTGGAAAACACTGATGCAGACTCAAAACGAGTAAATTCACCTAAGTAAAAATTGATTATAAATGGCTAGCTGGTCTAAAAACATCTAATTTCTTTCAATACAGGTTTAAAAACACCTATTTCTTTCTATATAAAGTCTTAATTTTAAATTGCAAACTGCTGTTCAAACCTCCCGGATTGGTTCATTTTTAATAATGATAATCTTGCTTTTACAACCTTTTGAACATGTTCCATCTTAAATAACAGTAATTTTGCTTTTGCAGCCTGTTGATCCTGGTTCATCTTTAAGAAAAATAACCTTGCATTGCAGCCTGTTGATGCTTAAGCTGGAGATAACTCCTTTCTTAACTGAAAAAAAAAACCTGCCTTGGAGTGAGTTTAAAGGTAAAGCACCTAAATAACCCTCCAAAAAAAGGGTCCATAAAAATTATATATATTTTCTAAGTGTTTAATGTGTAAGTGTCTTAATGTTTCTTTGCTGCTTTGAAGTGTTTAAAGGTGAAAGTACCTAAATAACCCTCAAGAGAGAAGTATTTTGTAAGAATTTTCTAAGTTTTATATATAGGAATGACTAATGAAGAAGTTTTTTTAAGGTTTTGAAGGAAAATAGGCTGCCGTGTATGATGTTCAGTGTCAAGGTTTTAGAAATTAATAAGTTTTCTAATGTTTTGTTTTACAGGTAAAAAAATTAAAAAAGGAGAAAAAAGGTGAACTCCAAGTATAGTGCTCAATATCAAAATCTGCTAACAACTAATAAAATTTGTAATGCTTTTGTTCAGAGATTCACAGGAAAAGAACTTGGCTGCTACAAATTTTCTCTATGATGTGTGAGACTTTGGACTCTGATTCCAGTACTCATTAAAAAAAGTTTGCTAAATCAATGAAAAAAGTTTTCCTAATGATTCTGTTCACAGGATAAGATATTGGAATGCAGTAAACTTGCAATACAGTGCTCAATACTCTGAGACTCCTAAAACAGTGCTCACTACAAAAAATTTAATAATTTGCAAAAAAGTTTTTCCTAATGTTTCCTTTCACAAGGTGTTGAAGTTTCTTCATGTTCTTGAATTCCTGCCAAAGCCTTAAGATCTCTATCTGTGATTAATTTCAAAAAAGTATTTTTGTCTCACCTAAAGTTAGCTACAGGAACAGTTACCAGTGCCAGTGTTCCCTTGCTGAAGAAGCCCTGCAAGGCGCCTACACCGATGTTCCAGACACCTGTTCCAGTGCTCAAGACTCCTGTTCCAGAGTTCGAGATATTTGTTCCAGTGTTCCTGAGACCCGATCCAGTGTTCCTGACAATTCAACAAGTTCCTGATCGCTGCTCTCCAGAGACTCATACTCATATGATCACCGCTATTGCTGTTACAGAAGTAGCCCCAAAGACATTGTTCCAGACACCTGACTCTACATAAAATATGGCAAATTGATTCTCACAAATTATGGACAGTGCAAATTACAGTCCGTTATAATCAGACAGCTAGAAACACTTTGTCATGAACTTTGCTTTGGGTCCAAACACAAGTTAAGATCCTAAAGTAACATGTATTATCATTTTGTAATTGGAATTTTTTTTTCTTATCTTAATTTTCTATATGTTACTGAATATCTTGTACTTTTCGATTTTTTATATTAAACTAATCAGGGGGGGAGTTGTTGCAGACACCTAAAAGCCTAGGCCTCTGCATCTGCCCTGGATTGCCTCCTGCAGGTCACTTCGTAGATAGGGGGGCAGTCTAAATGTGGCAGTTTATCTGACCATGTATTCTGTACTGGCTGGTATAAATATTCTCTCATGCTACCACAATCATTGTGGGACTAGCTAGATATCACCAGCATATTTGCCTGGCCATGTTGGATCTCTAAGTAATTAGCCCAGAGAGAAATGCTGTTTGCCTCCATGCAAGCAAGCATGGCTCCCTGATAACTCAGAGGCAACTAAAATACAAAACTACGGTGAAGTAGAGGAGACTCTTGTGAAGGCTTGGAGAAATATTTAACTGGCATTAGTATTAGTGTTTGGTACAGAGACATGCCTTCTCAGAAACCTCCTTCTCTACCCTATAAAGGCATTTCTAGGCAGATCTTGGCTCAAAACATTAGTATATAATAGGGCCTAGGTGAGGCGCTGGGAGAAATTACCTGAGGGCATTTGACCCTTCCTGCTTCCCATAATAGTGGGAAGTCTGAGTTGCAGGGTATAAAACCAGCCTGCTTCCTCTCTCTCTCTCTCTCTCTCTCTCTCTCTCTCTATATATATATATATATATATATACATATATTATCCTCCTCTCTCTCCTCTTCCTCTCTCTCTTTCTCCTTTTCCTCTCTCTTTTTGGGCTCTCTTTTGGGGATTGCACCCTTCGTGGGGTCTTATATTTGTTTCCTCTCTATAGGGCCTTTACACGTGGTGGCCACCATTTTGGCCTACACGTAGCTGGTGTTCTAGCCGGGATTCCTAAGCATAGGGTTTTTCTTATTGCTGATTTGTATGCCTGAACCTGTAATAAGTAAAGCATTTTTAAAACTGCATAGGATTCCTGAGTCTTCATCCATTCCCCACTGGCTTCGGAGGTAGAAGGGGAATTCGGCTTCCCGGCACTGTTGGGAACCCCGGTGGCATCCCCGACAAGGTGGAAGACTGAACCCTGTTCACCATTCAGAGAAAAGGAGCGGTGCTGTAGCTGAGAGCAGTGGTTTGAAATTAATACTACCTGGTCTCAAGTGCTAATGCTACTGGTCACAGATTCTGCATTCTAGGGCAAACTCTATAACTTGTAAAGCTCTTTTATTTAAAAAGAGAAGATATAAATGGAGCAGTTATTTTTAAATGCAGCCACATGAAAAATTTTTAAAGAGACTATGAAACAGCTGTCAAGTATCTAAATGTTGTTCGCACATCTTACCCTCTATTATCTCTCGGGCCCCACTTACATTATTTAATGTAAAATGACACGGGGTATCTTTGGCATTTTGAGGAGCAGTATGGGAGGTGAAGCTGTTAAGATCTTTTTCAGGAAAGTAATTTCCTTGTGCTCAATATAGTGTTGCAGGAAACCTAAGAGCCTCTGCATCTGCCCTGGATTGCCTCCTGCAGGTCACATCGTAGATAGGGGGTAGTTTAAATGTGGCAGTTTATCTGACCGTGTATTCTGTACTGGCTGGTATAAATATTCTCTCATGCTACTACAATCATCGTGGGACTAGCTAGATCTTACCAGCATATTTCCTGGCCAAGTTGGATCTCTAAGTTATTAGCCCAGAGAGAAATGCTGTTTGCCTCCAAGCAAGCAGGCATGGCTCCCTGATAATTCAGAAGCAACTGAAATACAAAACTACCATGAAGTAAAAATGAGACTCTTGTGAAGACTTGGAGAAATATTTAACTGACATTAGTATAGTATTTGCTACAGAGGCATGCCTTCTCAAAAACCCCCTTCTCTATCCTATAAAGGCATTTCCAGGCAGATCTTGGTTCAAGACATTTGCATCTAAAAAGGGTGTATGTGAGGTGCTGGGAGAAATTACATAAGGGTATTTGACCCTGCCTGTTCCCATAATAGTGGGAGGTCTGAGTTGCAGGGGGATAAAACTAGCCCAGTTCCTCTCTTGCACTCTTTTTGGGCTCTCTCTTTTTTGGGCTCTCTTTTGGGGCTCGCACTCTTCTTGGGTCACTCTTCCCTTTCTGCTGGAGTCTTGTCTTTGTCTCCTCTCTCCAGGGCCTTAACACATGATGGCGCCATCTTGGCCCACACGTGGCTGGGGTCTAGCTGGGAATCCTAAGCACAGGGTTTTTCCTATTGCTGATTTGTATGCCTGAACCTGTAGTAAGTAAAGCATTTTAAAACCTTGCGGATTCCTGAGTTTTCGTCCACTCCCAGCTGGCTTTGGAGGTAGAAGGGAACTCGCTTCCTGGTACTGTTCCCCAGCAGCTTCCCCAGCAGCTCCCCCAACAATATAGTACTGTAAACACAGCCACTCAGCCTATAGATTTCAGCCATGCTGGAGGTTCCATCCCATTCCACAAAGACTGTTCCTGAGTAAAACAATGGTGTATAATATTACTTATTTTATTTATGTGTTGCTGGGTGGGGGCAGGGGGCTCAGACCCAGTACTATGATATACAATGCATGCACTTGGCCCTTTATGCCATCTTACCCACTATGCATCTGTATTTTCTTTATTTTTATTTGGGGGGGGGGCAAACCTGGGGTGGTGGCCAGGGGCGTACTCCTGGCTCTGTGCTCAGGGATCACACCTGGCAAGTCTCAGGGAACCAGATGGGGTGCCAGTATTGAACCTGGGTCAGCCATGTACAAGGCAAACAAACACCTTAGCATTGCTGGGTGTGACCCCAAAAGCAAAAAAAAAAAAACAATTACCAGTATCATATCTGAGACTCACAGATATGTGGCAGAGCTGTTACCAGCTCTCCGTGTTCCCAGCCACTCACAAGGTGCCCGGGAGGCATGACGGGTTCTAGCCCTGGCCCGACACCCCAGCAGAGCCTCTGAATCCAGACGACCCCCCCACTCCATGAGGGCTGCCATTTTCCACATCCGAATCCCCTCTTGTCAGAACTCCACTCAGCAGAAGAGCTGATCACAGCCCGGCTCAGTGCGGCCGGTTGCGGCCACATGGTTTATCAATAAATGCTGGAGATCAGAGGTGACTACGAGAGTATGCCACCTGCGGCAGAGCCTGGCAAGCTACCCATGTCATATTTGATATGCCAAATACCAGTAACAATTATAGACCTCATTCCCATGACCTGATGGAATGGTTTGAGGCTCTTTATGTTCCTGGAGCAAGGAGATACCCTTGGGCTCTACCAGCATGAGACAGGACATATGGAGATGTTACTGGTGCCCACTCGAGGCAAATCGATGATGAACGGGACAACAGTGACAGTGATTTATGTATTCATTTTTAGAATAATGTCACTGTATTTTTTAAAGTGTTAGACAGGAACATAACTAATTGCTTAGAAATCCAAGTCAGAGTTATAAATAGATATCTGAGTAAGTAAATAGCATTCTGACTTGCTAATTATGAAACATTTTTTGGAATTTTAAACTTTAGAGGTACAGAGAATAAATACTTTTTTGCTGTTGTTTTTGTCTTGGGGCCACACTGGTGGTTTGCAGTGACCCACTTCTCCTACTCTGCACTGCAGGGAGAAGGGGCCTGATGGTGGCGCTTGAGTAATCACGTGACGTAGAGCATGTGCTTAGCCCCTTGGGACATCTATCCAGCTCATGGAAACTAAAAAGTTTAAAACCATCAAAAAATAAAAATATATTGTTATCCCTTTTTTTTTGGATTTTGCATCATACCCAGCAACTCAACAGTTGTTCTTATTTCTGACTTTTAAAATAAAATGTCAGAAATGCTTTGTTGTCTACAAAAGTACAAACAAAGAACTCATTTTAAAAATGCTAACTCTATACAAAGACTTTAATTATATAAGTGACAGATTTAAATTCACTCTGTTGAGGAGATGCCTTAACAATACATACAAATCAGGTCTGTGTTGGATACCAGAACTGACATAAAGTGCTAAAGAACCATTAAGATTGAGAAGAAAAGAGTAAGATGAATGACACCCAAATTCTGGAGCGATAGCCCAGCAGGTAGGGTATTTGTCTTGCATGCGGCCGGCCCATGCCGGCCTGGGTTCAATCCCTGGCATCCCATATGGTCCCCAGCACCACTGGGAGTAATTCCTGAGTGCAGAGCCAGGAGTTGCCCCTGAGCATTGCCGGGTGTGACCCAAAAAAGCAAAAAAAAAAAAAAAAAAGACACCCAAATTAAAGAATTATCTGGCAATATGTTCACTTAATATCATAGCATAATTTTATCCTTCAAGGGTCATTTATATTCTCCTCATAAGCACTGTTCCCTTTGGCAGGGTTCCTTGAAATCCCCACAGTGAGATTCGATGTCTGTTCTACCGAGCCTTTGTTTCTGGAAGGGTATTGACTCTCAGAGAAGCAAAGGAGAGATGTTCTCTGCACAGCACCTTGCATGGTGTTTGCCACCAATCCCTAGGAAGAGCAATAGGATAACTGGTGCAAATAGCTTTTCCCTCCAACAGCATGTTCTGTGATCTTCATAATACGTTCAACTGTGGACTCCCCAGAAGGTAATTTCCACCCCAGACTGTTATGCTGGAATTAACTCACAAAATGTCCCTTTAAAGGAGTGATTCATGAAGGAATCTCTAGTGACCATAGACCTTTAATCTTACCCTTCTGCGCAGGCCAGTCCAAATACACCCATCTGTCAGTAATTTCTGTCCTTTGCCAGAAGTTACCCTGTTTGCTAAGATGTTTGCCTACAAATAGGGCAGTGCTAAAATCCAGTGAATTAACCTCTTTTTAGGATTAACCAGTGATCCACAGGGCTTGGTGTGAGGCATCATGTGTTAGGGCTTATTGACTCTGGCGCCCAAAGCTCCTTAGTGTGATTAAGACAGAGATGCTCAAATGGTTCGGACAATACTACTTACACTATAATTCACATCTTAGCTGCTGGACAATCAGATCCAAGTTGGGATTATTCTAGATGCTGCTAAACAAAAAGTAGAACCAGAATTCAGCATTGAAAAAGATTGAAAGATGGTGAGAAGGTACAAATTTCTAGTTAAAAGAACTGAAATGTATGAGATGATCATACCTGGCCAGCTGAAGGATATAGAAAAATATTATGAAGAGTAAATCTTGGGCAGGAGAGAAGGACAGCAGGCAGGATGCTTGAAGTCATCTGACCTGGGTTCATTTCATGGCACCCTTATGGTACTCTAAGCCCTGTCGAGAGGTATTCCAAAGTTCCAAGCTGGGAGTAAGCCCTGAGCATCCCCAGGTGTGTCCCAAAAAACAAAAATTAAAATGAGTCATATCATTTGGTCTTATTAATGGAATTTCTTTTGTTGTAGCTTTTGAAGTATGCTGTACTCTAATCTACTGTTTAGATTAGAGTAACTAATTAGATTAGATTAATTAATTAACTAATTAATTTAGGTTAGAGTTTTTGTAACTCTAATCTACTGTTGTCTTTTTTAAAAATTACTTTATCCCCCCTGAAAATCTAAGATCTCTTCCTCCTCGTCTTCCTCCTCCTCCTCCTCCTCCTCCTCCTCCTCCACATCTTCCCTCTCCTACTCCTGCTCGTCTTTCTTCCCCCTTGTCCTTCTCCTCCTCCTCCTATCTTCCTTTTCCTCGTAATATCCCCTTCCCCCTTTCCCCCTTTCTCCTTTTCCCTCCTTTCCATCCTCTCCTCCTTCTCTTTAGCTTCTCCTTTCACTTCACTTTTCACTCCCCTTCATCTTCCCCCAATCATGAACAACTATGTAATGGTGCATCACACAATGATGCAATAAATAAAATTTAGTATAAATAAATAATATTAATTAGAAGTCTAAATAACCCATAGTGTATTGAAAGCCACAACGTATAAGAGGAGGATGTATGTATATTGGCATTCTGGGAACTCTAACACTACACCCAGCCTGCGGGATCCTGTGATGCTGAACGTGGCACCCTAGATAAGGCATTTCCAAGTCCTACTGCTGCATACTTCTATACCCTGTCCTGATTTGATATTAGAACCACACATGCTCCCTAAAGACCATCCAGGACCAGCTCCAAGTGAGCACAGAGCTAGAAGGAAACTATGAGCACAGCTGAGTATGGTCCCAAGCACAAAAGAGAAAGAGAGAGAAAGAGATATAATAGAGAGAGAAGAGGAAAAGTGACTGCCATAGAGGCAGGTTGTGGGAGGGGTAGGGAATCAGGGGTCATTGGTGGTGGTAAATGGGCGCTGGTGGAGGGATGGTGCTGGAACACTGTATGACTGAAACCCAAACATGAACATCTTTGTAATTGTATATCTCACGGTGGTATAATATAGACCATTAATTTCCTTTAAATAACCTTGTCCAAAGTAAATGATTTTTCCTATTTTCTCTAAGTAAGTTGTCTGTTTTTTGTTGGACTAGATAAACATATTCATTCTACTTTCCACTTGATTTTAAAATCCTCTGGCCATGGGCCAGAGCAACAGTACATTGGGTAAGGCAATTGCCTTGCACCAGGCTAACCAGGATAAATTCCAGGTATCCATATGATCCTCCAAGTGCTGCCAGGAGTAATTTCTGAGTGCAGAGGTAGGATATTCCCTGAGTTGGCCAGGTTATGAAATCTAATAAATTAATAAAGAACTAACTAACTAAATAAATAAATAGAATCCTGTAGGCAGATGTTTAGAGGGAAATTTAACAAACTTATTTCCTCATCAAGAGAGAATCAATCTAATTGTGCTTCAAAAATTCCAGTTTCTACCCACTCTAATAATAATTTGGTGGAAGGGACTAGTAATGAGGGCTATTCAAACCAATATCTCTTCTCAATTGTAAAATAAGTTACTGAGTCCACAAGTAGGGATTCCCCAGATACGTCAGATCTCATTCCGTGTGTGTGTGTGTGTGTGTGTGTGTGTGTGTGTGTGTGTGTGTGTGTTTTATTTTATTGTAGTGTTTTGGCCACACCCAGAGATGCTATGGGTCAGTTCTGGCTCTGATCTCAGGAATTAATCCTGGTGATGCTCAGGGGGTTGGGGCTCTTGGAGTTCTGCAAAGCCCTGTTTGAATCAATTGTTCTTTTAATATTGGTATAACAGCCTGAAGACAATCCTGAGTTTGGATGACTATTAATTTATCATTCATATCATGACTAAGATAAGACTGAGGGAATGACTTCCTTATCCACTGTAAGGCCAGATCAACATATTTTTGACAAATGATGGGTCTCTTTAGCTTGCCTTGAGGCAGAACCCCTCACTGATATCTGGTATTTGGTTCTCAATCATTTAAAGATTGAGCAAACTTTTCCTTATCTGCTTCTGACAGAGGGATGGTAAAGAAAAGAGTTTTTTCAATCCATTAAAATAATCTTACAATTTCTAGAAATCCTTGCTGGTGAGTACAAGGTATGTTGTAAAGACCCTGTAGGTTCAATTACTGCATTTACCTTTTTCAAGTCTGCAAGTCATGGGGCAGACTTGGGGCAGACATGGGGCAGAGCTGCTACTGGCTCTCTCTGTGAGGTGCCTGGGAGGGATGGTGGGTTCTAGCCCTGGCCCACCACCCCAGCAGAGCCTCACAACAAGCCAGACGACCCCCCCACTCCATGAGGGCCTCCATTTTCCACATTCGGACTCTCTCGTCAGACCTCCACCCAGCAGACCAACCTATCAGCGCCCGGCTCGAACAACCTCTTGTGGCTGCGCGGTTCATCAATAAATGCTGGACTTAGAGATGCCTACAAGAGTATGCTACCTGCACGGCAGAGCCTGGCAAGCTACCCATGTTGTATTTGATATATATGCCAAATACCAGTAACAATTATAGACCTCATTCTGGAATGGATTGAGGCTCTTTATGTTCCTGGAGCAAGCAGATGCCTTGGGCTCTACTAGCATGAGACAGGACATATGGAGATGTTACTGGGGGCCCGCTCGAGGAAATCGATGATGAACGGGAAGACAGTGATACAGTGATACCTTTTTCAAATCAGTCAGCATTCTCCATTTTCCTGATTTCTTTTTATTACAACCAGGGGAGTTCCAGGGCCTGTGGGCACAATATGCCCCTTTCTAAATGCTCCCCCAGAAAGCTGCTTTAACAGTCTTATAATGTTAGTTTCGGTCATTACAGAATACAGACTCTCCAGAAGTAAAGGATACAGAGCAGCAGGAATAGGGAATAGGTGGAGATTTAGGGATGGGCAACTCTCTGATGCTCACCTGGCTGGACCCCTCATGGGATCTTAAGATGTCCTTGGCATTGGGCCACACATATAATCCCCATGTAAGGGTTGGCCACCCGATGGGGTGACTGACTGGGAGCCTAGGAACGCCGCACCTACCAAGGAAAACTCTGAGAGACCAAGTCGTATGCAAAAGCAAGGGTTTTATTAATAAGCGAGTATACTCGGGCTCATAGCGTGACCCCAAGCGGTCAGTGTCTAAGAGCCCCGAGCCCTTCCAGGGAGTGATCTTTTAAGGAATAATTCCTGCACTACAGAAAAGCCCGCGCATAACTATCCAATAGGTTTAAAATATTATATCAAGGTCTGCGGCAGGCAGCCAATCACTCTGCACCAGGTAACCATCACTCACCAATCTGAGTGTGCCTGATACTTCTTTCCATATTTGGCACGCCATGGGCCCAGTCACCTACCATACCAAATACGGAGGGGGACATCAGAAGCAACCTCTCGGGAATGTTTGCCTTATAGCCCTCCCTGGAATTATTTGCTTAAGGCCCTTCCTGCTGTGCTCTTGTCGAACTATCATTTTATCAGTTACTTTTGGTTGAGCCATTATTTTACCAGTTACCTCTGGCATTTTATCAGTTACCTCTGGTTCCTGTCTTTGTGTTCTGTGGGCGAGGCGTCATTCTTTCACCCATGCCTTGTTGTCTCAGAAGCAAGTACCCATGAGACATTAAGGACTTCACAGACTGCAGGTTAGAGCCCAATCAGACCCCATAGCTGAAGCCGTGGGGCCTCAATCACTCATTCACACATTCAGCACACATTCACACAAGCAGAGAAGTGGAGAGCTGCACTAGTTATCCTGGTGTGACCTGAGTTTGCTCACACTTTAGACTGCAAAGCGCAAGCAGGCTGGACACCAATCACCCACCAAGGAGGACTCCAAGAGATGGACTTATGCAAAAGCAAAGGTTTTATTTTCCAAGCATGCTGGGACTCTAAGAATAACCACTAACAGGCTAGAGGCTAAAAGCCCCGAATTGAGTTACAGCACAGTTTTTATAGCACTCTAAGACAAAGAACTTTTGCACTATAGCAAACTCAGGAGATTGGGAGCGACTGGAGATTTACTGCTGGAACTCCCAAGATGTCACACTGATGGTTAGAGTTTTAGAGTGTTTATACAGGGATATTTTGGAGTCACTTCCCTAGGTATCTGGTTGTCAATCCTTATTAACTTTAGGCAATTAGGAGACTTGAAATTTACTGTGAGTCACCTCCTTAGGTATCTGGTTAACAAGCCTTGCAAAGCCCAATTAGCATTCCTTTTCATTGCATTGTATCCCTGTTAACTCTTTGCGGTCTGGTTTTTCGGGGCCTCCATTTTCAATATTACTATACTCTGGGACCACAGTTCCATCCCCATGGACTGAGTAGATTTCCATACCCGGATGTGGGCTGAGGGCAAGAGGCAACAGTAGCCACGATCATAATTTGGATTCTTGAGCCTTATTTGATTGACCTCATGAGTAGTCTGACATGGATGAAAAAATATTGTGTGAGCACCACCATGAGACAGACCTGCCTGGAGAAAAGGGCACGAAAATAAGAGACGGCTCGGCAAATCTAAGCCAGACCCAGATCAGGGTGCCCACAGCGGCCACCAAGGAAGAGCAGGGGCATGTTTGAGTATCAGCAGGAAAGAGCTCATTAAGGGGAAGAATGCAGACCTGATCCCCTGACCAGGATATCTTAACTGCTGTCTTCTGCTTCTGTATGCCATTCTGCCTTGCTCTAGATAAGATCAGGAGTGTGGGTATGTATCATTAAGGTTGTGGGCAAGAATGTATAAAAACAGTGTCTTAAGACAGAATGGGGTCATTGGATCTCTTCGACTCAAGGGGTCCTTCGTGCCCTTTTCTCCAGTGCTCCTCAAGTGCTGAGCTAATGAACTTTCCTTTATCTACATTTCTGTCTCTGGAGACACTGTAGTGAGCGATGGTCTAACATTAGAAATAGTTATGTGTACTCACCATTGCTCCAATAGATCTATTCCCTATAAATTAATAATAGCTAGTGGGATTTATAAAAAAAATTTGTAATTTTCCTAATAGCTCCTCACGTAATGGGATTTTTCAAGAGGTTATCCTTCATGGATATGAAGCAGAGATTATTACAAGACCCTGGTGGGGCAACATTCTGCTGCCAAGCATCAGCCATATGCATTGAAGGTTTCCATACACTATTCATCCCGTCTCTCTCCTTTACTTATCTAGTACCCAACAACTGCGATAAGGCCTGTTTCAGCGCAGGCAAGTGCCTTATCGGCTGTACTCTCTTCAGCCCTTACATATGCCTGAAATTCTATAGCAGTGTTAAACAATGATCATAGAGAGGCGACATCCCAATGAAGTCAAGCTCTCTTGAATGAAACAGATAAAACTGCAGCAATTTATGTACCGTGAATCAGGAGATGTTAAGCCTACCATCCACTTATTGGGTGGGCATGGGGTTCAGGCTGGAATAAGGAAATGGTCTTCACAGGAAAGAAAGTCCTGATTTCTTTACCGAGATAACCCAGGTCTGTTCCTGACCTCTCAGTGAAGAAATTCAGGGGCCAGAGCTATAGCACAATGGGGAGGGCATTTGTCTTACACACAACTGACCCTGGTCTCTGGACTCCCACATGGTACCCAGAGCACCACCAAGAGTAATTCCTGAGTGCAGAGGCAGAAGTCACCCCTGAGCAATGCCAGGTGTTAACCAAAAGCAAGAAAAAAAAACCAAAAACCATAAAAAACACAGTGAAAAATTTTAGAAGGAAATGCACAGTAAAGTAATAACTTTTATTTATAAGGAAGGAGAGACTGAATATGAATTCAATAGAGTAAGTGAGTTTATCCAGAGGGGTGGAGCTGAGGGTAGAAATATCATCTGGAAATATAGGGCACCACTCTAGAATGGGATGATGTCCTTGCCTTTGTCAAGTTGGTGCTGTAGGTTTATCTCCAAAACTGCACCCATAGGGACACGGGTCTTTCTTCATAGACTCACTCTGTGGGCTGAGCATTGCGAAGGAAAAATGCCATTGAACATTTCGTGAATCACCTTCATGTCTCTATCACAAACCTTTTCCCTCTTGGGGCTTCTATCTGGAGGATTGCCCGGCCTTCACTGGGACTGATGGGGCTATTTTGTCTTTTTTTTTTCATTTTTGGGTGACACCTGGCTCTGTACTCAGTAATTACTCTTGTTATTGCCTGGGGACTGTGAATTCGGGGTTGCAACCTTTGTGGAACCGCATGCAATCAAACACCCTACCCATGGTATTATCAGTCTGGCCCCAGTCAGAGTCTTAGAAGATCTCAGTTCCTGTGTCCACTAAGTGCACCAGGCCAGACTGCTTTTTTGGCTACTGTAGGGTTTTGACCTAGTGAGCCACTTATTTCTTTACTGTGTTATGGGCCACACCCAGAGATGCTCAGGGTTTATGCCTGGCTCTGCATCTAGGAATCATTCCTACCGGGAATGAGGGACCATATGGTTGACAGTGTACAAGATAAGGGACCATATAAGATTGACCCTGTAAGGCAAGCACCTATTGCTGTGTGACTGCTCCAGAGACCCATTTAGTTTATTCAGCATCTGGAGAACTCATTGCCAGCCTGTCTCCACCTACTTACCTGCCTGCGTCGCTGTTTTATTGTGTTAATTGTTCATTTAGTGAATCCCAGACAGCTTGAAAATGTTTATTCTGGACCAGACTAATGACTGCATCCCACAGAAATAGTTTCTATGTGAACCTTGGTAAGTGTTCCAGTTGCATGAGAAAATAAATGAATAAAGCAAAATGAATAAAGCAAAGACTTCATTTTTAATAAAAAAGTAAACCAAATAAAGGTGAACAAAGCAAAACCCCATTTAAGTTTCTGGGATATATCAACAAAATTATAAGTACGAATGTCTAAGAAAAAAACATCCATTTTTACCATTAAGAAGTTTCCTGAGATGCCAGTCCGTATTTTCAGATTATGTAGACGAACACTTTTACCCCTTTCTCTAGGGTGCTGTCTCCTGGGAAACAGAGACATTCTGAGCATTTCTCAGGCTCTACTTCACATCCCCTTCTCGGTAACAATGTCCTTCTGACATTGTGTGAGAATCACGAGGCAGTTCCGTGGTGAACTCTCGCAGAACCTTTTATGCCAGTTCCTGTTTTCATTCCTGTTTTCAACCATCTCTGGGTCTGAAAGCTCCAAAACAGCTGAGCCAGAGTCAATAAAAAACACCGCGCAGGCAGGAGGAGCCGGCGCAGAGGATTGTGGGAAATGTAGTCCACTCGGACCCGCGGGGCCTCAGGCGCTCTGCGACTACTTCCGGATTCCTCTGTACTGTCCGGAAAAGCAGCGCCTTTGCCACCGGAACTTCCTTCTTTTGGCGTCCCTGTGGGCTGTTCCCTGCACTTGTTCCAACTGGGGAAGGTTCCCTCAGGTCCTTTGCGACGCCGAAGGAGGGTCTGAGGCGCCGGACGCGGCTGGGAAGAAGCGGGAGCCGGTGAGGCGCCGGGAGCGCGTCCTGAGGCTGACGGGAACCGGGGCTCTGGAACCAGGAGTGGGAGGGCAGAGCCGGTGAGCGGAGCGGGTCAGGGGAGAAGTGGGGTCCCGGGAGCCAGTGCGACCCCCCTGCCCGGCTTCCCGTGTCTCCGACCGTGCCCGGGTGGGTCAGGACTGAGGAAGTGTCGGGAGCGCTGCGCGCATGGAGCCCGGTCCAGCAGCCCCGCAGGACGGGCCTAGCTGCAGCCGCGGTCACGGGGTCTCACGACGGGGTCGGGTCCCAGCCTCACCCGAGTCTCCCCGTGTGCGGCCCGGTCTGGAGGGAGGGATTGTAGTTTAGGGAAGGGAAGTCCGCCCTCACTCTGCCCACGTGGCCCCGGGTTTCCACCGCTCCTTGGAGAGAAGAATTTCAGGGCCCGGAGAGTGACACCAGCAACTCGGGGCTTGCCTTGTTGGGTCCTGGTCATCCCGTGCTGTCCCGAGTCCGCCAGGACTGATTTCTGAGTGCAGAGCTAGGAGAAACCCCTGAACGCTGCTGGGTGTGCCCCCAAAATAAAAACAACGAATGCAGGGTGGGGCGGCTGTGCTTGCCTTGCATGCGGGACCCGCGTTCCATACCCAGCCTGTTCAGTCCCCGGATCCCATATGGTTCCCGAGCACCGCCAGGAGTAAATCCTGAGTGCAGAGTCATTGTAACCCCTGAGTATCGCCAGGTGTGACCAAAAGGAAAAAGAAAAAAAATCACGAGGAAAGGAGCAGTGAAATAAAGTAGTTTATTTGGTGTGTAAGAAAGGGAGGGTACCAGTTTCTCAGGAGGATGCAGACTTCTCCAAAGGGCCTAGAGAGAGACACCTACTGTTGTAGCGCTTTACTAGTTGGTGTTCACCAATCTGCCAGCCTTGGAGCTTACAGTTTAGAAAAGATTTTTTTGTTACAGTGTTGTGACTGCAGAGAACAATGAAATTGTGTTGTCCTGCTTCCCTGTTAAGGATTTTTATTCCTACTTAAGTTTCTCCTGTCCCTGTGGGGCTTCAGCCTTCTCTGGGCTCATTCTATTTCATTCCCTGCCTCATCAGCGCTTGATTCCTGCTTTCGCTAAGTTGAAGTTTCCTTTAGGCTTCTGGGCTAGTGACAGTGTCATTTCTTCAGATCGTATCTTGGTTTTATTCCTTGAGAGCATTGCTCGTAGCCCCACATGCACCTGCTTATATTGCCGAGGGCAGATGAGTGTCTGAAGCAGCATCCGGAGCCCAGGTTACAAGTTTGGGGCAATATAAAGTTTGGTAAGGAGATGTAAGGGAAGTTGTGAGGTTGAAGGAGGAGCTTCAGCACTTCAGGATCTGAGTGTGGAGGAGCAGATTGAAGCCAGGTGGGAGCTGAGTGTAGGGGTTGGTATGTAGGACAACCCGGGAGAGTGGGGTCACATCAAGTAAGGGATGAGAACAGTGTGTGAGGGGAGCTGAGTGCAGGTGTGCCAGTGCAGGTGGAATCAGAGCTCTGGGGACACCTGGTGGGAGGAAACGGAAACACCAGCTGTGAGGAGATGCAGAGGAAGAGTAGCTTTGATCCTACTCTGAAGTGCTTTGGCAGTTTACCAATGTGGCAGCAAAACCCAGGCCTATGGAGCTGCTGAAACACTCAAGGAGAGAAGTCATAGACTTAAGTGCTTGCTGTTTGGGCTCTTTTCTGTTAGTCTCTTAAGATGAATATCAGGTAGGTGTATAATTTTTTTTTTTCTGAAAAAGCTGCGATAGACCAAATAAGTATTTGAGGGCCGGAGCGATAGCCCAGCGGGTAGGTCGTTTGTCTTGCACGCGCCGGCCAGTGCCGGCCTGGGTTCGATCCCGGCGTCCCACATGGTCCCCTGAGCACCGCCAGGAGTGATTCCTGAGTGCAGAGCCAGGAGTAACCCCTGAGCATCGCCAGGTGTGACCCAAAAAAGCAAAAAAAAAAAAGTATTTGAAAGTCTGTTTTATGGGTTGTTTGATGGGATATTCTTGCTTGTGGTGTGTGGGTAATCGACTAAGTACAGGAGCTGCAGGGAATTGGCTGCTCTGGGTAGTGGTTTGAGCATGGTGCCTTGTAGTGTGGAAAGGTGAAGGACTGTCTAGATTCCCAATGGCACTTCTTAAAAAGGTGAGTGTAGCAGTAAGTAGGTCTAAGGAAGGAAGGTCTAAGGACCTTAGAAGTCTAAGGAAGGTCTAAGGACCTTCCTTCCTATGTGTGAAGGAAGGTCTGGTGCATACTGCCTGTTAACCGATACACAGGGTCTTCTGGTAGACTGTCTCCCAATAGAGTTAGTATGTAAAATTCTCTAGTAAGACTGTTAATCCAGCTGCAGTTATACAGACAAGGCTATCCTAGGTAATTTCTCTGCACATTCCCTTGTTGGCTCTAATTAACCCTAGATGGAGTCTTCTGAACAAGACCTGATCTTCTGGGGCAATTTAGGAAGGCTAAGTTAACAAACTATTGCATTCTTTGCTTATCTCCCCTCACTAAGATAGCACCTCCTGCGGGTTTCTGGCTCCTGGTTGTTTCTTCCCACTAATCCTATGGTAATAATGTAAGATGTCCTTGCATTGTCAATTATATAAACTTAGCTCTGTTTTACGGCCCTTTGTTGTGTTGGCATATAAGGAAGTTGGGGTCTTTTCTTAATGGTCAGTCAGCTCAAGTCAGTCAACTCTAGTCACTTAGCTGCTGTCAGTCAGATGCGGTCAGTCAGCCACCAAGATGAGAGCTGCTGCCCCTCCTGCAGGTGATTATTAAAATATTAAAGGAAATATGTCTTGTGGCCTCGCAACAAGCCAGACGACCCCCACTCCATGAGGGCCTCCATTTTCCACATCCGAACTTCTCTCTCATCAGACCTCCACCCAGCAGACCAGCCTATCAGCGCCCGGCTCATCGAGTTCTACCCTGCAGCAGTCTTTCTTAAATCCAGCTCAGGTATGCTGGTCCAGAGACTCGCAGACATGGGGGCAGAGCTGCTACTGGCTCTCCCTGTGACCAGCTGCTCCACGAGGCACCCGGGAGGGATGGTGGGTTCTAGCCCTGGCCCACCATCCTAGCAGAGCCTCGCAACAAACCAGACAAACCCCCACTCCATGAGGGCCTCCATTTTCCACATCCGAACTTCTCTCTCATCAGACCTCCACCCAGCAGACCAGCCTATCAGCGCCCGGCTCATCGAAGTTCCACCCTGCAGCAGTCTTTCTTAAATCCGGCTTAGGTATGCCAGGCCAGAGACTCCGCAGACATGGGACAGAGCTGCTACTGGCTCTCCCTGTGACCAGCTGCTCACGAGGCACCCGGGAGGGATGGTGGGTTCTAGCCCTGGCCCGCCATCCCAGCAGAGCCTCGCAACAAGCCAGATGACCCCCACTCCATGAGGGCCTCCATTTTCCACATCTGGATTTTTCTCTCGTCAGACCTCTACCCAGCAGACCAGCCTATCAGCGCCCGGCTTGCCCGGCCGCTTCGCGGCCGCACGGTTCATCAATAAATGCCTACAAGAGTATGCTACCTGCACGGCAGAGCCTGGCAAGCTACCCGTGTTGTATTTGATATATATGCCAAATACCAGTAACAATTATAGACCTCATTCCGGAATGGATTGAGGCTCTTTATGTTCCTGGAGCTAGCCTTGGGCTCTACTAGCATGAGACAGGACATATGGAGATGTTACTGGGGCCCACTCGAGCAAATCGATGATGAACGGGAAGACAGTGACAGTGATGTCTTGTGCCTGGAGTCTCATCTCTGCACCTCCAACACGATGGGATATTCCTGCTTCACTTCACAAAATCCAGAGCTTATTTCCAGAGGGAAAATCTTAGCAGAGAGAGGAGAGGGTGCATCTCTGAACCAGAAAGCAGTTCAGGATATAATTTGTAGGAAATGGAATTAATACTTTTTACTATGAATATATAGCAAGCAGATCCCAGACTCTGGATCCCACTCAGGTCCAAAATCCATCAGAATAATTCACTTTGGTATTACCTTTAGAGTCAGAGACAATTAGTTGCGCCGAGTTGCACTGGCATATCTCTGAACTAGGAGAATTGATTACATTAAGACATCCACGACATTGGCAACTATTAACCCATCTGCCTGTTGTCTGTCATCTACAAGCTGTTCACTCAAGTCATCCTGAACAAGATTGGCAGAACATTAGATGAAGGACAACCATGTGAGCAAGCTGGCTTCCAAAAAAGGATTCAGCACAATCGACCATATCCACATGGTAACCAAGCTCACTGATGTTTGTAGAGAGTTCAAGATGCCACTCTGTCTCACGTTCATTGATTTAAAGAAAGCCGTTGATTCTGTGGAGACTGAAGCGGTCATCGAAGCCCTAACCAAACAGGGCGTTCAAACCCAATACATCAAGATCCTTTGGGAGCTGTATTATGGATTCACCACCAGGATCTCACCATTCTACAAAGAAGTGATCATCGATGTCAAAACGGGTTTGGCAAGGTGAGACCATTACACCAAAACTCTTCAGCACTGCCCTCAAGAACATCATGCAACAATTAGAATGGGAAGGAATGGGAGTGAAGATAGATGGTCGGCAACTACACCACCTCTCGCTTCGCTGATGACATCGTTCTAATAACACCAACTATTAGCCAAGCAGCACAAATGCTGGCTGACTTTGACCGAGAATGTAGAGATAGATCTGCAGCTAATCTCAACAAAACTATGTTTATAAGAAATGAATTAGTTCCAGAGGCCCCATTCACTCTTAATGGAACAAGCATCTCTGAATGCAGGAGTTATGTGTACCTAGGTCGAGAAGTCAACATGATGAATGACCTAAAACCTGAGCTGTGCAGGAGGAAGAGAGTGGCATGGAATGCCTTCAAAACATCGAAGAAATAGCTAAAAAAGACAAAGAACCTCCGGCTCTGGGCACATCTCTTCAACTTCACTGTTCTCCTGCATTAACATATGCCTCAGAGACCTAGCGCGGTACGAAAGCAGGATGAGAATGATACTCGGGTCTCCCCAAAGAGGAATTGAAGGAGCTATGCTTGGAATATCACGCTTCACTCAAGTGAGAGAAGGAATCTGGAGTTCCAATCTCCATCGCTGTTTCAGAGTCAGGGACGCTATCTCATTTGCCAAGTTATCGAAAATCAGGTGGGATGTGTCGGGAGCGCTGCCGGGGGTCCCCGATAGTGCCGGGAAGCGAGTTCCCTTCTACTTCTGAAGCCGTTGGGGAATGGATGAAGACTCAGGAATCCGATGCAGTTTTAAAAAGGGCTTTACTATCACAGGTTCCAATATACAATCCAAGAGCAGGGAAAACCTCCGGACTCTGGGTTCCCAGCTAGGCCCCAGCCACATGTAGGCCAAGCTGGCTGCCACCACGTGTTGAGGCCCAACAGAGAATGGAGAGGTCAGAGAAGCAAAACACCAGGGGAAGCCGAAAAGGCAAAAGGGGAAAAAGAAAGATTCTTTCTTCTTACAGTTTATTTTATAGCTAGAAATCCGCCCAAACTTCCCAGCCCAGCCCATTCTGGACTGGGCTATCTAGAGATGAAAACAGGAAAATAGCTCTATAGAATGTAGCAACTTCAGGAGACCATCTGGTTGTTTACAAGGACCCAGACCTAATTAAAAGCCTCCTAGCAGAGCTGGGAGAAGCTATAAGCTAAATGTAACTTCCCCTGGCAGGAAGGATCAAATGCCCTCAGGTAATTTCTCCCAGCACCTCACCTAATATATTGAGCCAAGATCTGCCTGGAATTGCCTTTATAGGGTAGAGAAGGGGGTTTCTGAGATGGCATGTCTCTGTACCAAAGACTAACACTAATGCCAGTTAAATATTTCTCCAAGCCTTCACAAGAGTCTCGTCTACTTCACGGTAGTTTTGTATTTTAGTTGCCTTTGAGTTATCAGGAGCCGTGCTTTGCTTGCTTGGAGGCAAACAGCATTTCTCTCTGGTCTAATTACTTAGAGATCCAACATGGCCAGGCAAATATGCTGGTAAGATCTAGCTAGTCCCACGATGCTTGTGGTAGCATGAGAGAATATTTATACCAGCGAGTACAGAATACATGGTCAGATAAGACTGCCACATTCAGACTATCCCTCTATCTATGGAGTGACCTGCAGGAGGCAATCCAGGGCAGATGCAGATGCCTAGGCTTTTAGGTGCCCTGCAACAGGGATGGACATGTAATGCGATTTGTAGATGACCACTGGACTAAAGTCGCTACCAAGTGTATCCCACTGGATGTCAAAAGATCACATGACCGCCCACCTACAAGATGGTCAGACTTCTTTGTCAAGACCCTGAACAAACGGTTGAGGCTCTTCGTATTCTTGAAGTAACCAGTTGCCATTGGGCTACACTGGCACGTGATAGGGTCAAATGGAAATATTACTGGCACCCACTCAAGAAAGTCGATGAATAACCGGATATCAATTGATCAAGTGATGGTTGATCCAACATGACTAAGTACTCCTGGGATATACATGTATAAACCACGCGGGGACCCATGGGAACAAAATATTGACCTGGGGCTAATGAGATTCGTGATAAAAATATTTATGCTGTATAAAAATTATGAATAATCAGTCCAATTCTGCCCTAACTCCCATTGTGTCTGCTCCAAGATTCCCCAAAGGCAGGAACCAGTTCTTCACATAAGCTAAGTTTAGCTGGAGGTTAAGGCTCAGTAGGGCTTGTCACCTAACAGTATATATCTATCAGCTCTTTTTCTTCCATTTCTTCCCTTCAGTGCCAGTATTCCTTGGTGAATTTCAGTCTTGTCGATCTATCAGGAGTTGATAGAGCAGTGTTGAAGTCTCAAACTACAGTTGTGTTACTTTCAATGTCTTCGTTGGCGTCTATTAGCAGTTGGTTTACGTATTTTGCTGGGCTCTCGGTGTGTGTATATTTAGAAGTGTGATTTCTTCCTATATATATCCCTTATTTATTAGGAAAGGGCCTTCACTGTCCCTTCTCACCTTTTTCAGTCTGAAGTCTATGTTGTCAGATACTAGTATGGCCACCCTGGCCTTTTTTGGAGGAGATGTTTGCTTGGAGAATTGTTTTCCAGCCTTTAACTTTGAGTCTGTGTTGGATCTGATTGTTCAGATGCATTTCTTTTTTTTTTAATTAATATTTTATTATACCACCATGAGTTATACAATTACAAATTGTTCATGTTTGGGGGCTTTCAGTCACACAGTTTTCCAGCACCCATCCCTCCACCAGTGCCCATTTCCCACCAGCATTTTCCCCGATTCCTCTCCCCTCCCATAGCCTGTCTCTGTGGCAGGTTCTTTATCTCTTTTCCTCTCTCTCTCTTTTCTCTCTCTCTCTCTTCCTTCTCTTACATATTGTGAATTGTAATACATACACTTAGAGGCCATCATCTTTGTTTTTTGCCTGTATCTAATGCTCAGTTCTAGGTTGGTATTAGCCCTTTCGACAATTATTAGCACATGTTCCCTTCTCTGTCTTACCTAACCTCTGACTCCCACGTTTGTGGTAATTTCCATCTTTGGTAAGACCTCCTGATCCACGTTTTGCCCGACATTGGTTTTTTGGTATCATAATATGTATATATGTATATACTTATGTCATGCAAATAAATGCAGTCATTCTATATCTGTCTTTTTCCTTCTGATTAATTTCACTCAACATGATCCTCTCCATGTCCATCCATTCATAGGCAAATTTCATAACTTCATTTTTCCTAACAGCTACATAGTATTCCATTGTGTAGATGTATCAAAGTTTCTTCATCCAGTCATCAGTTCTCGGAATACTGGTTTTTTCAAGTTTCTGGCTTTTTGTGAATAGTGCTGCTATGAAAATAAAAAGTGCAGATGGTGTTTCCGTTGTGTGTTTTTGACTTCCCAGTGTATATCCCCTGGAGTGGTATGGCTAGGTCAAATGGGAGCTCAATTTTTAATCTTTGGAGGGAATTTTCATATTGTTTTCCAGATAGACTATACCAATTGACATTCCCACCAACAATGGATGAGAGTCCCTTTCCCCAAAGATGCATTTCTTGTACGCAGCGGAAGCTTGGATTCAAGTTTTTTAATCCATTTTGCCACTCTGTGTCTCTTAATTGGTGCATTTAGGTCATTGACATTGAGAGAGAATGGGATTTTGTGCCATCTTCCTGAATAAGGTTGTTGTGCTTTTGGGGTTTGTTTTTTCTTATAGTAGTTCCTTCAGTTCTTTTAAAGTTGGTTTTGAGTCTATGAAGTTCCTGAGCTGTTGCTTATCCATTAATTTGTGTATCTTTCCCCACGGACATGGGGGCAGAGCTGCTACTTGCTCTCCCTGTGCCCAGCCACTCACGAGGTGCCCAGGAGGGATGGCGGCTTCTGGCCCGCCACACCAGCAGAGCCTTGCAACAAGCCAGACGACCCCCCCACTCCATGAGGGCCTCCATTTTCCACATCCAGACTTCCCTCTCGTCAGAACTCCACCCAGCAGACCAACCTATCACAGCCCGGTTCATCAATAAATGCTGGACTTGGAGATGACCACAAGAGTATGCTACCTGGGACGGCAGAGCCTGGCAAGCTACCCGTGTTATATTTGATATGCCAAATACCAGTAACAATTATAGTCCTCATTCTGGAATGGATTGAGGCTCTTTATGTTCCTGGAGCTAGCAGACTCCCTTGGGCTCTACTAGCATGAGACAGGACATATGGAGATGTTACTGGGGCCTGCTCGAGCAAATCGATGATGAACGGAAGAAAAAAAATTTTCCTTAAAATCTGATTGTTAGTCTAGATGGGTAGAGAATTCTTGGTGAAGCTTTCATTACATTGAGTCTTTTCACAATATCCCACAATTGTCTTTAGGCTTGGACTGTTTCTTCTGAAGAGTCTGCTGTGACTCTTAGGGATGCTCCCTTAGTTTGTGAGTTTCTTCTTTCATCTTGTTGCTTTCAGAATTCTATCTCTATCTATGGTTTTCATCATTCTAATTAGGATGTGTTTTTGGAGTATTCATATTTGGATTTCTTTTAGCCGGTATCCTTTATGCCTCCTGAATCAGAATAAGCAATCTTTAATTCTGGGAACTTCCCAGCAATGATGACTTTGACAGTTCCTTCTTCATCAGGATTTTCTTCCTGCCCCTCTGGGATGCCAATGATCTTTTTATGTTGTTCCTTTTGATTTCATCCCGATTATCTCTTATTGTCTGTTCATTAATTGTGAGTCTTTTTTTCTTTCTTCTGATGTTGTCTAGAGAGTCTTGCATCTCGTCTTCGAAATCACTAATTCTTCAGTAGTTGTTACTCTGCTGTGGAGGCCATCTAGTGGATTTTTTATTTCACCTATCACATTTTTTAATATGTCATTTCTGTTTGTATTTTCATTTGCATTTTACACAGTTCTGCTCTCATTTCCTCTTGTATTTTATTGACTCTGTGCTACATTGCTTAGTTG
Organism: Cryptotis parvus; assembly: GCA_021461705.1. Lineage (NCBI taxonomy): Eukaryota > Metazoa > Chordata > Mammalia > Eulipotyphla > Soricidae > Cryptotis > Cryptotis parvus. The sequence goes on along the minus strand of JAJIBD010006257.1, from coordinate 548 downwards.
AGCTCCTTATGTATTCTTAAAAGTTCCTTGTGGAATTCCTTCTTGAAGGTTATATAGCTCATCCTAATTACTTGGCTCAACATGGTTGGTGATTTCACTAATGGAGCTTGGTGGAGTTCTGCATTGATTTACCATAACTACCTTGACAGTTGAAAACTATGTCTTCTTGTGTGTATATGATGTACAGTTAGGGATGTTTAGGCTGTGTTGCAGGACTCCTCTAAGAGCCCCCTTTCTACCCTATGGAGGTTTTCCAGGCAGATCTTGGCTCAAGACATTAGCATATAAAAAGACATTGGGTGAGGTGCTGGGAGAAATTACCTGAGGACATTTGACCCTGCCAGGAAAAGTTGATATTTGGCTTGCAGCTCCTCCCTGCTCTGCTGGGAGGCTTTGAATTTTCATCTCTAGATAGCCCAGCCCAGAATGGGCTGGACTGGGAGTTTGGGTGGATTTCTGGCTATAAGATAAGCTGCAAGAAGAAAGAAGCTCTCCTTTTCCCCCTTTTGCCATTTCGGCTTCCCTTGGCATTTTGCTTCTCTGTCCTC
>JAJIBD010006256.1:0-97919 GCA_021461705.1 Cryptotis parvus | reverse complement strand
GAAGAAGGAAGGAAGGAAAGAAAGAAAGAAAAAGAAAGAAAGAAAGAAAGAAAGAAAGAAAGAAAGAAAGAAAGAAAGAAAGAAAGAAAGAAAGAAAGAAAGAAAGAAAGAAAGAAAGAAAGAAAGAAAGAAAGAAAGAAAGAAAAGAAAGAAAGAAAGAAAAAAAAGAGCAAGGAAGAAAGAGAAAATGAGCAAGGAAGAAAGGGAAAGAAAACCCATTTCTATAGTCAAAAGAATAAGATTTACTTTTTTGAAACACTATTTTTTCCCTAAAGTACATTTCAACTTTAGTTGCCAATGTGACAAGCAGGCTTTGCTCCAATTTATAATTTTCTTCTGTTTTTCTGGACTTTAAAGACTAGTAAAAAGCTGCCCTGGGGTGACCAGCCATAGCATGCGGGCCTCGGACACACCTGGGGGAAGCTGGAACTCCGCTTTCCCTGGGCTAAGCTGACCATGGGGCTCCCGGGAGGACAGATGGTTTTGGGAGTGGGCCCATCACCTCTGGGGGTCCCGGAAGCAGCCGGATGGGACTCGCCCACCATACTGGCCACCACCTTCGCTGTCCAGATGCTGGCATACTACCTCACGACCAGATTAACAGAGCAACACCAGTTCAAGCCCAGGAAGGCAGCTCCCAGAAGTGGGAATTGCTGGGAATTCGTCAGATGGAGTCAGGGGTTGGCCATTCCCAACTACATTTTGTTGAGCCTGGTGGCCCGCCCAGGAGCTGCCCTGGGGTGACCAGCCATAGCATGCGGTCCTGGGCACACCTGGGGAAGCTGGAACTCCGCTTCCGCAGGCTAAGTTGACCATGGGGCTCCCGGGAGGACAGATGGGTTTTGGGAGTGGGCCCATCACCTCTGGGGGTCCCGGAAGCAGCCGGATGGGGACTTCGCCCACCACACTGGCCACCACCTTCGCTGTCCGGATGCTGGGATACTACCTCATGACCAGATTAACAGAGCCAAACCAGTTTGAGCCCAGGTCACGCCATGCGCACGCTGGTCCATCAAAATAGTGGAAACAGTGTTGTCCTTTAATCCACTGCATTCCACGATGTGCAGGAAAGTTTGGCGGGAGGGTGAGATAGAGAGGAGAAAAAAGGACATACAGAACCTTCCAAGTGGTTGAGGTGTGGGAGGGGGGGAGGGAGGTGGGGACATTGGTGATGGGAGATGGGTTCGGGTGGAGGGATGGGTGTTGGAACACTGTAGAACCAAAACTCTACATGAGCATCTTGCAATTGCATGTCTAAAATGGTGTAATAAAATTTGGGGGGAAAATCAGTAAATAAAGGTTAAAAAAATGACTAGTAAAGAAAAATAAAATGTGTGTTGTTAAATATCAGAGGTAAAATAAATTCATAGAATTGTTATTTAAAACACTGGATTTCTTTTTGATTTTCTCAAAAAAAACTTGCATCCAATATTTACTGACAATAAGTGCATCATAGCAAAAACACAAATAAGGAATTTACCGACACATATCAACTATAAGACTTGAATATATAACAAGGTGGCAGTTTAAATTTGTTACTTTTGTTCTAAAGATAGTTACTTTAGAAAGTGTTTGCCAGTTACCTGTATTTAAGCATCCTGGCACATTCCTGCCTAGCTGGTCTTATAAATCATGACCTCCTGGTTAGTCACAAGTGAGGGGATGCCAGAGCATTCTTCTCAAGGCAGTTTAGGAGATAGAATGCAAACAAAGGTACATTCTTGACTGTTATACCTATTGGTACATACTGAAAAAAACTGTCTTTCCTCATGTGGTAAAAATTCTATTTTTTTTTAATAGCCAGAGACATTGAACAGGAGATAAGGTTTGCATATAGTCAACTCTAGTTTGTTACCCAGTGTGGGGGCGCCGCCGGGTCCCGACAGTGCGGGAAGTGAGTTACCTTCTACCTCCGAAGCCAGCGGGATATGGATGAAAACTCAGGAATCCGATGCAGTTTTAAAAGAACTTTACTAACACAGGTTCCAATATACAATGCAAGAGCAGGGAAAACCTCCAGACTCTGCGTTCCCAGCTAGGCCCCAGCCAGGTGTAGGCCAAGATGGCTGCCACCACGTGTTGAGGCCCAACAGAGAATCGAGAGGAGCAAAACGCCAAGGGAAGTCAAAATGGCAAAAAAAAAAGAAGAGGGCTTTCTTTATTCTTGCAGCTTATTTTATAAAATATTATAAAATATAATATTTTATAGCTATAGGGGCTGGAGCGATAGCCCAGTGGGTAGGATGTTTGCCTTGCACACGGCCGGCCCATGCTGGCCCGGGTTCATCCCCGGCATCCCATATGGTCCCCCGAGCACCGCCAGGAGTAATTCCTGAGTGCAGAGCCAGGAGTAACCCCTGAGCATCGCCGGGTGTGACCCAAAAAGCAAAATAAATAAATAAATAAATAAATAAATAAATAAAACTAGATTTAAAAATATATATATAATATTTTATAGCTATAAATACCATTCTGGGCTGGGCTATGTAGAGATGAAAACAGAGAGAAAGAGAGAGAAATGGAAAGAAGTAAAGAACCTGCCATGGAGGAGGGCCGGGGGGGAGGGAACCGGGGGCGTTGGTGGTAGGAGATGGGCACTGGTGGCGGGATGGGTGCTGCAACACTGTATGACCAAAACCCAAATATGAACTTTTTTAATTGTATATCTTTGTAATTGTAAAAATAAAAATTTAAAAAAAAAAGAAAACAGGAAAATAGCTCTGTAGAAATGTAGCAACTTCAGGAGACATCTGGCTGTTTACAAGGACCCAGAGCTAATTCAAAGCCTCCTAGCAGAGCTGGGGAGGAGCTATAAGCTAAATGTAACTTCCCTGGCAGGAAGGATCAAATGCCCTCAGGTAATGTATCCCAGCCCCTCACCTAATGTCTTGAGCCAAGATGTGCCTAGAAATGCCTTTATAGGGTAGAGAAGGGGGTTTCTGAGATGGCATGCCTCTGTACCAAAGACTATACTAATGTCAGTTAAATATTTCTCCAAGCCTTCACAAGAGTCTCCTCTACTTCAAGGTAGTTTTGTATTTTAGTTGCCTTTGAGTTTTCAGGGAGCCATGCTTGCTTGCTTGGAGGCAAACAGCGTTTCTCTCTGGTCTAATTCCTTAGAGATCCAACGTAGTCAGGCAAATATGCTGGTAAGATCTAGCTAGTCCCACGATGATTGTGGCAGCATGAGAGAATATTTATACCAGCCAGTACAGAATACATGGTCAGATAAGACTGCCACATTCAGACTATTCCCCTATCTATGAGGTGACCTGCAGGAGGCAATCCAGGGCAGATGCAGAGGTTTAGGCTTTTAGGTGTCCTGCAACAACCCAGCATTACAATTATGGGACTCAGAGAAACGCCCTGAGCACACAGTCAGGAAAAATCCCAGTTCCCTACTCCCAAATTATAATTCTTTTATTCCCATAAACCAAGGAAGAGTGGAGAGTGGGATGCGGTAAGGTGGGATGAATAGTATACAAGATCTTTTGATTCATACAATCCTGAGAGTCTTGCTTTTGTATGAAGGCCATTCAGAGTAAAAGAACTTAAAGAAAGGTGGTCTTACTATAGATGACACAAATATATAAAATTTATAAGAGAATGCTAAATGAAAGCATTGCTATCTTTTTTTAATATCCGTGTAAAGGATAATTCTCTAAGGAATTGTTAACCATTCTTTAACCATTATTGAACAACAAATTCACCCATCTAAAACAATAACCATTTATATTGTTCTTCTATGAGAAAACTTTCTAGTCTCTTGGTCTTACTGGGCTCACTTATTTGTAGTCATCTCTTGTCGTTTAGGCATCTTCTGCTAATCTTGTGTGGGTCTGTGTAGTTGTTTAGGGGATGATTAGGTACAGCACTGTCGTGTTTAATTCCCCAGCAGGTTAGCTTAGGCCTATTCACTTACAGAGGTGGCAGGACTCGGTGAGCAAGAGCAGAATTACACAAAGCTACTTGGCGCTACGGCCTTGGAATGACAAGTTGCTATTTCTATCAAATATTACTGGACAAAGCAGATTACAAATTCAGTCCAAATGACTCAAAGAAATCTATTTCTTAAAGAAGCTGCAGAGTCACACCAGGAGGGGCAGGAGGGCATTGCCAGCGCACTGATGTGAGCAACCTACCATAAAAATTGATGAAAGAGAAAATCTGGATACACCATTAAGGTCATGAATAGAACTGTCAAAGAACTACACTCAAAAAGTACATCAGATCCAATTTGTTCCACTAGTGAGTTTTTTTTCACTTAAGGGACAGAGAATTTATCATAACGGCATGCAGAAAGCAGGAAAAGACTTTTACTCTTTCATGAGCTGGCATAGGGTTGATATTGGCATGTCCAAAAAAATCAATATCAGCATTGAGACTATATATTCAAAATTATTATATTTTTATGAATCACTGGTATCCAAAATTACTGAGACATTAGCAGTAAAATATAAATGCCAATGATATAAAACACATAGTCATGTGTCAGGGATGGCGCCTGGGGTCCCCAACAGTGTCAGGACAGAAGTTCTCTTCTACCTCCGAGGATGCCCGGGGAACAGATGAAAACTCATGAGTCTAGCGCAATTCGAAAAAGGCTTTAATAGTACAAAAGCTCTTCCACAGCAATACAATATAGTGAAAGAACTCTAGCTCTGGTCCGAATTTAGACCATACAAACAAGAGCCTAAGTTTCCCACCAAAGAGAGAGGGATCTCACCAGAAAGGAGTCCTACCCCAAAAGAAGGAGCAAAAGGCCGAAGGGGACTCAAGTCAGTCCCCTTATATACACCAAAGTAATCCAGATCTGTGACAGGGAGGGTCATGTCAACAAAGAACCCTAACAGATTGCAGAAGGGTGGTGCCACAGCCTAGTACAGGTATAAACAAAGGTTAATCCCTTCTGCAAAATCCCAGGTATGCTGAACCAGAGACTCTCAGACATGGGGCAGGGCTGCTACTTGCTCTCCCTGTGCCCAGTCGCTCATGAGGCACCCAGGAGGCATGGTGGGTTCTAGCCCTGGCCTGCCACCCCAGCAGAGCCTCACAATAAGCCAGACGACCCCTCCCCCCCGACTCCATGGGGGCTGCCGTTTTCCACATCCGGACTTCTTTCTCGTCACAGCTCCACCCAGCAGACCAGACTATCACAGCCCGGCCACACAGTTCATCAATAATTGCTTTATTTAGAGGTGACTACAAGAGTATGCCACCTGCACGGCAAGCCTGGCAAGCTGCTCATGTCGTATTTGATATGCCAAATACCAGTAACATTTATATTAGGTCATTCCCATGACCTAATATAATGGCTTGAGGTTCTTTATGTTCCTGAAGCAAGCGGATGCCTTTGGGCTCTACTAGCATGAGACAGGACTATGGAGATATTACTGGTGCCTGCTCTAGCAAATAGATGATCAACGGGAAGATAGTGATATATAGTGAATCTCTTCTACTGAGATTATCTCTTATATAAAACACTGGAGAGAGAGAGAGAGAGAGAGAGAGAGAGCTGGTATAAAGTAATACATCTTAATTTCATGGGCTTCATGTAATCTAGATGGTACCCACAAGGTCCTTCTTATTTATTATCTGCACCAGGGTGATTCTGAGTATCTTGTTCTTCATATACTGAAAGGGTCACACTCGCCTGCTAGAGAGCAAACTAGTATAATCCTTTCTATAGTCTTCCTATAGTCTCAACATAGCCAGGGTGGTAGTCTCCTGGTAAATTCTAACTGTCCCACGCTGGGTGCAGTGGGTATAAAGAGGAGCTATACCCAATCTAGAAAACATAGAAGTCTTAGTAGATGTATAAGTCAGAAGTTATTCAGAGTCAAGGTGACTTCTGTAAGTGCCACACCCTCTAGTAGTGTTTACATAGAAAAGAGGTCTCATTAGAATAAAACTTGGCTTAAGTAGATTAAGCTTTGAGTGGGCAAAACAGCAAAGGTCCCAAACTAGCTAAACCAGTCATGTAATTGATAGAAAACTAAAGAAAAATGAAAAATCTATTAAAATGCTCACATCCATCAAAAAATCCACTTCAGTCACCATTATTAAATACAAAAAATATTTGGTGACATTTATCACTTCATTATTCATAATATTTATCATTTAATAATTAATTATTAATTTAAAACATTAATGTCAAATTGTCTTGGGCCAACATCTAATATGAATAAACATGTAAACTACCCGTTGGGTAAGACTGTAGTTTTTGTACCTAAAAGAAAAAGAACGTCCATGGCTAAATATATAATATATTTAGGAGGTAATAAATACATAATTAAAAAATTATAGTAAGTTATTTGTGAAGGAAAGTTTCTTAGGGGGGGGAGAGCAAACATAACACATGAGAGATTTCTCACGTGTTCAAGATAAACATGGGTAGAGAGGAGAGTCCACCCCATGAAGTGAAAACACAAATTTATACCACCCAAGTTGGGATGTGGAAATCCCAAATGGAAAGCATATGGTAGACAAATTTTAAGTAGCGTCTTTACTGCACATAATTTGAGCCTTGAATACAGTAATATATTTCCAAAATATACCTAGTCAGAACTCTTTCTTAAAGAAATTAAATCTTTTAGAAGCACTGTTCTTTCCAGCTAGACATAAATTGAGTGAATCTGGTATCAGTATGATCTGAAGTCATTCTAAAAGTGGTACCAAAACCATCAGAGAAGCTAAAAAACAAAACAAGCAAAAAACATGGGATACAATTAGAAAAGGAAAAATTAAAAAATCATTATGATGCATTGCTGATAATTGGCTACCTTGAAAAATCAAGTATTATAACCTATGGTAGTTTAAAAATATGAGAAAACAGTGTTTTCTAATCTTTCCAATTAATACATAAAAATTCATTAATATCTTAGCCCACTAAGAATTACAATTCAAACTTAGTCCTCAAACCTGTGTTCTCCCTTGACCACGTGTCTTGCTTGCTGGTCTCCATTATATCTTCCTAAGTTTGATTCAACAAAACTATCTTGATTCACTAAAAAGTGTTAATAAATTTTAAAAAATAAAATTAAAAAACATAAACTTTATATTGAACTCTCTCAACCTAAACCAACCTCAGGATTTGTAATTTCTAGGATATTCCCCCACCCCAGGACTCTGGACTCTGCAGAATGGGTACTGGTGCTCCTAATGCCACCTGCTCCACTGCTGCAAGCTTCCCCTCGTTTGTCCCAAGATGCTCTAGCCTCAACTCATGCAGACAAACACCTCTCCCGAGGAAAAACCATTTTCACTGATTCTGATCATATATAAACATATATCACAAAATGCTAATTAAAACTACAGTAAAATGTACAAATGGCAAAGATTAAATATAATGTCCAGAACTGATGAAGAGATTAGGCAATAAGTACTTTAATGAACCAAGGAAAGTGCCCCTGTTCTATTCTAGAAGATAAGAGCATTAGAAATCAAAATGCATAAAAAATGTACCCCTTATGACTCCAAATATTTATTTAAGGAAATATATTTCAACTAAATAATCAAGTTTCTGTGGATCAGAGTTCTTGCTACAATATTGTTTACATCAATAAGAAAATATGCAGGTATAATGCAATACTATACAACCATTAAACATATACAAGACTCTGAGTTTAACTGACTAGCCATCAGACTTATCAGCATTGCTTCCAAGGACACATATTCTTATATTTCATTCCTTAAGATTTTGATTCAGTAAATCTAGAATCAATTTTTCTAAAATTTCACCTTCAGAGGTGAATCTGAAACAAAATAATTCTAAGGCAGAATTCCTCAGTTATAAAGGTTTGATTCAAAGTTATCTAAATTATAATGATGTTTAAATATTAATACCAGACCTATGGACACTAATGGCAAAGAAAAAACTACCAGAAACAAAAAAAAATTAAGAATTTACTCTAGGAACCCAAGCAAGATTTTTATAGCTTAGAGAAAGGATTATTTCTCAACATAAAACATCAACAAAACATTTCTGAATGCAGCAGTTATGTGTTCCTAGGTTGAGAACTCAACGTGATGAACGATCTAAAACCTGAGCTGCGCAGGAGGAAGAGAGCGGCATGGAACGCCTTCAAAAGCATCAAAGAAATAGCTAAAAGGACAAAGAACATCCAGCTCTGAGCACATCTCTCCTATTCCACCATTCTCCCTGCATAAATATATGCCTCAGAGACCTGGGCCCTAAGAAAGCAGGATAAGAACACTATTCGGGTCTCCCAAAAGAGGAATCAAAAGAGTTATGCTTGGAATATCACGCCTCACTCAAGTGAGAGAAGGAATCTGGAGTTCGACCTCTATCGATAATTGAGAGTCAGGGACGCTGTCTCGTATGCCAAGGCGTCGAAAATCAGATGGGCTGGGCATGTAATGCGATTTGGAGATGACCCCTGGACCAGAGCCATTAGACTGGATCCCACGGGATGTCAAAAGATCACCTGGCTGCGCACCTACGAGATGGTCAGACTTCTTTGACAAGACCCTGAATGAATGGTTTGAGGCTCTTCATATTCCTGGAGCAAGCAGATGCCATTGGACTATACTGGCACGTGATAGGGAAAAATGGAAATGTTACTGGCACCCGTTTGAGCAAACAGATGAATGTCGGATGTCAAGTGATCAAGTGATAAAGCATCATCACACCCTGACTCCCTGAACTATGTCACACACTGATCAAAAACACTTCCAAGGAATGAAAGTTAAATGTAAAAATTCAACTATAAGAGTGCTCATAGGACACACACTAACACAGATGAGAAAATAAAGAAAACATCTGGAAGATTCCTACTCAGAACTTCTCCATAACAAAATTCTTTTCTTTGTACACATGAATTTTCAGAGACAAGGAAACCTTGGTACAAAGCTGGAGAGATATTACAGCAGGTAAGGAACTTGTCTTGCACATGGCCAACCTGGTTTGATCCGGCACTACATATGGTCCCTGGAGCAACACCAGGAGTGATCCCTGAGCAAGGAGCCAGGAGTATGCTCTGAGTACCTCCAGGTTGTGTCCCCACCCACAAAAAAGTAAAAATAAATTAAATAAACTGGCAAAATATATTGTAACAACAATTTCATCATCTGTTATGTTTAAGACATCCAAATCACACAACTTTATTTGTGTCAGAGTGCAAGTGGTCAACTTCATTTGATTGAGGATTGAAAAGACTTTTTCCAAGACATTCCAACTTGAATGATTATCAGAGCAGATAATATATCTATAGCAGATGGATATGGTAATACCACCTATTGATTTGTTTCCTTTTCTTGTAACTTTGAGGGAAATCTAGCTGGTTAATTCCAAAATAAGTTAGTCTGTACCATATAATTTCTTTCATTTCTTCATAATTATCACCAAGAAGCAGAACCTATAACTGACATAAACACTGTTTAATGGAAGAAATGTAAAAGATGACTTGGGACAGTAGTCTTATGGAGGAACAAACAGTTCTTTGTTTCCTGAATGAATGGCCTTTTATTCAGAGAAACAGACTTTTCATGTTATAGTAAAACAAAAGCAAGCAGTAAAGTCACCTCCATCCTTCTGAGGCTCAGTAGGAAGAAGAAAAGGAGAAACCCTAGTCAAACAAGGTCTAAAGATCACAGTTTCGGGCACTTTTTACAGAATGGACCTAATGGCAGATTTATCAGTAGAGTTGGTTTTATAATCTGTGGGACCTCAAGGAAAATTACTTCTGCCATTTGTGCCAAAGGTTTTCAGAAAGTGTCCTGCATACATGTGCAGCAGCAGGTGAGCCAGGTTCACTAGGCTTGGGGCATCCTGTAACTATTGGACCAGGTGAATATGACATTGGCCATTTTCAGGAGTAGCCAGAACCTTAAAGCATTTACAGACAAAACACTATGTCAGAAATCTGCTTCAAAGTGAAGGTGTCTATTAGTGTTTACTAAGTAAACACTAAAGTCTACTATTTCAGATGTACTTAAAGTTAAAATTAGTCAATGAAAGTCTATGTGCCGAAGTTATATATTTACAAACCAGGCACTTTATTTAGTCCAAAGGGTTATTATTGATTTTTCTTGAAGCAATCTCAGGTTCCAAAAGAGACTGTTTGAAACCCTCCACAAAAAAACGCAGTAGTCTAAAACCCATGGGAAGGCTAAGTTATGTCACTTTATTCCAGTATCAACTCAGCACATAGTGGGAGGTCTTTACAAATATACAGCCAGCGATCAATCCACAAAATCTCTCATCTTATTTCCCTCAAACCCATGTAGAGTGGCTTTCAATTCCAATGAATGAGCAATCCATTGCAGCTTATTCTAAGAGGCAAATCCAATCACTACAGCCTGATTTCTATCAGCCAAGACACTGATAAGTGTTATTTCAAACTTTGGAACTTATCCCCATTTTTTTCCACTTAGTGTGTTTTCCAGTGTTGCTAACCAACACGTTTGGAAACCACCTAAATAGGTTTTGAGAGCACTATGGCCAAGGCATTACTATTATGAGAAAACCATGAGTTTCATTTTCTAAGGCAGTGGTTATTAGGTGGAAAGTCTGCTGAGACCCAAAGTCCCCAAATTACTATCTTTATTTCCCCTTCATTCTAATTTTAACCAGAGGTCATTCTCATTAAAAAGTCTCTGGGGTCTTTGATAAATGTAAGTTTTATACTCGCTGAGTGCTCCTTGGCCCTTTCCTGTGGCTGCACGCATGCCAGTCACCCAGCTGCTATCAATTAACATTCCATCAATTTCTCTGTCAGTTTGGGTTGAAGGCTTGACTGAGTCACAGGTACAGTCTACTTGGCAACATTTTGATCTCACAGAGTGCTTGTAAGAGTAAAGTTATAATCTTTAATGAAGTCTTCATTCTAAAATAAAACATTAATTGAGGACTTCTTAATAAATGAAAAAACTTAATAAATAAAAAACATTAAATTCTTATCTGAATCCTGTGACACAAACTGATTGTTCTAATTAGTGAAGACTAAACTCATTTCCAAATATATATTACTAAACTGTGCTAGGACAAGGATAATAATTTTTGCATTTATTTACATTATGTGAATGATAGAGAAAGGAAATGATAAAGAAAGGAGTGGAAGGACAAGATAGAAGGAAAAGAAAGACAAGTGTTTCTTATTACAGAGATAAGTAAAAGGAAATACTGTGTATGCAAGAAAAAACAAAATGACAAAAAAAGGAAAACATGAATTATAAAAATAATTAAAAAAGAAAGGCAATAGGGAAGAAATAACTAAAAAATTAAATTGTTTTCAATATGGTGAGCTAAGTGGTCAAAAGTTTTCTTCTTCTACCATACTCTTTGAAACACTGGATAAAAGATATATATGTTAAAAACCAAAATCATTAAATGAATCACTGATATTGCAAGAAAGTTAAGAAAATTTAAGAGGTCCAAAATCATAAGAAAGCATGAATTGATGGAGTGGGTCCAAGATGAATCCACGGGCTGCACTAAGAACCATGATCAGTTCCTGATTTTATAAAAGGGGGGCAACTTGGGAGCAAAATCTCAGATCTCAGTATGGAGTGACGCGACAATGGTTTTCTTGTAGCCTTTTGGTTTGTCTTCTAATACAGTTTCTGAGACTTCAGTAGTTGTTCAAATAACTCCTTATTGTTTTTCTCTGACTACTTCCAGGATTTTACTCTTTATCTTCCAACCACAGTAATTTTACTGGAGTAAAATTGACTTAAGGTTTAACATCTCTTTAAAACTGTATACTTGTAATTTTCACAAAATTACTTATTAAAGTGATAATTACTTATTAAAAGTTTTCCTCTTCTTGGGGCTGGGCAATACTACAACAGGAAGGAGATTTGCCTTGAACATGGCTGGCCTGGGTTCAATTCTAGTCACCCCATATGGTCCCTTAAGCACCAGAAGTGATCCCTGAGCAGACCATGTGTGACCCACCCCAAATTTCAAAAGAAAAAAAGGTGTTTCCTGTTCTCTTTTCCATCTTTCTTCTGAGCACCCAAATATTGGGACATTATTTTTTTGTTTGGTTTGGGGCCACACCTTGCCAAGCTCAGTGCTCTGGGATCACTCTTGGTGGGCTCAGGGGACCATAAAAGGTGCCTGAGATCAGACCCAGGTATGCTGCATGCAAGGCAAGTCCTTTACCCACTGTACTATCTCTACAGTACCTCAAATGCAAACACATTAAACCTCTTTTTATAGTACCACAAATCCTTGGGATTCTTGGAGTTGGAGAGATAGTCCAGTAGGTTAGTTTCTTGCCTTGCATGCAGTTCAATGCATAGCACTAAGTATGGTTCTCCAAGCACCTCCAGGAGTGATCTCTGAGTACTGCTATGTCTCTCCCTATACCCAGAATCCTTGAAATTCTATTTCCTTCTAGTTTGGCTCCTTTTATTTCATACTAGTCGATTCTGGTGAGCACCCATTCCCAATGGATCACCTGCTGCTGTTTCCAGATGTATTACATCATCAGGTAAATGTTATTTTTCAGACAACTTAATTTCCAATCTATATTTAAACAGATTCTTGGGTCTGGAGTGATAGTACAGAAGGTAGACTGTTTGCCTGGCATGTAGTCAACCTATGTTCAATCCCCAGCATCCAATATGGTCCTCTGAGTACTGTCAGGAGTAATTCCCAAATGCAGAGCTAGGAGTAAACCCTGATCATCACTAAAAAGTGAACACCCAAAAAGATGTGACGCCAAAAAGAAAAAAATCAAGATTCTTTTCATAATTTATACCCTTGCTAAAATGTCCTATCTCTTTGATCTTCTGCTTGCTGCTTCACCATCCAAGGTAAGGCTTGCCTTTAGCTGACACCTATTCAGGAATAGGAAGAAGAGTCCCTCCCTCTGGTGTGGGTCCCAGAGCCTCCACAGCCAATACATGCCATATAAGAGGCCCACAGCACAGCTCTTTACTGATCTTCTTTCTGCCAGCCTTGGTAGGCTTTTGGTCATTCTGTTGAGGTCGAGCAAATAAGAAAGAAACTTCCATCCTAATCCCTCAGCATCTTCCAGAGGGTTTTACTAAAAAGATTTACCCACTTCATGGCAAGAAAACTATAAACCAATAGTGAAACCATGTAGAAGCCCACCTAGCTCAATGAACAAAAACAGTATCACTGGAGACAGCTCAGGAAAATCCTCAATGTCTTTAGTAGCACCATAATGAGGATGATCAATGAACTCAAAGAAATGTTGGCACAGGGACTCAGCAAAGGATAAGACAGTATGAGTCAGAATAAAAAAAAAACTACTACAATCAGAAATGACAGAAATAAAAAAGAATGGTAGGTTTTATATATAATCACTGTATCATATGTGGCTCTCTGGAATTATATAATGTGATAGACATTCTAAATAGCCAAATGACAGCAGCTGAGCAAGAGATCAAGGAGTTCCAAGATGAGATGGAGGAAATTGCTAGGAAATAGAAGGTGGAAAATACCTGAAAAGAAATGAACAACATCATCTGCCCCCATGACAGACTTTCAGAGGCCGAAAAACCTTGTGCAACACAACCATAGTCATCCTCAAGGTCCGGACTGCACAGCTGGACACAGACTGACCCCCATGGTGTATAGGCACTTTGCACCCCTGTGGTATCTCAAAACCTGGTATATCACAAAAATGTGTGGAGTCAGAGGTTAGGTAAGGGAAAAGTGTGCTAATAATTGTAGAAAATGATACCAGCCGAGAACTGAGGATTGAATATAGGCAAAAAGATACATATGACAACCTCTAAATGTATGTATTGCAGTCCATAATGTGTAAGAAAAGGAAGAGAGAAAGAGAGAGAGCTCAATGAACAAAAAACAGTATGAGAGAGAGAGAGAGAGAGAGAGAGAGAGAGAAGAGATAAAGGACCTGCCACAAGGGCAGGCTAGGGGGAGGGGGGGGGAATCGGGGACATTGGTGGTGGAAAATGGGCACTGGTGGAGGGATGGGTGCTGGAACACTCTATGACCGAAACCCAGACATGAACATCTTTGTAATTGTATATCTCACAGAGGTATAATACACGATTAATTTAAATAAATAATTAAATTATACATATGTGACGTTTTTTTTAAAAAAGGAAGTGAACAGCATACCACAAAACTACAGAATAAGTTCAGGAGGACAATATAAAAATCACTGGAGTCCCTGAAGAACAGGAAGGCAAATGTGGTAAACAAACAATAAAAAATTATCAATAAGAATTTTCCAGAGTTGAGGAACATAGGCACCAAGATCCAAGAGGCCTGAAGGATCAAAGTAAAAATCTACCCAACTAGAAAATGGCCAAGACACATTATACTTAAAAAAAAATCCAAAGATAGAGACAGGATACTGGGAGAAACAAGAACAAGAAAGGAAGTTACTTACAAAAGGAAGGTCTATACGATGTATAACAAATCTATCAAATGAGACTTTATGAACCAGAAGAATATGGAAGGTTACAGTACAAAATCTCAAAGAATTCACCAAGGATATTCTATCCAGCTAAAATTTCAGATTCAATGTTTGCTAAAAACATTGAGGATTTGAAAAAAACTATACAAAAATTCAATGGACACACAGCGAAATTTAGGGAATTCTGTATTGAAACCATTTTTTTTCAAGAAAAAGGTTAAGAGAAATTTCCCATCATGTGGAATGGCACTAATGGTACATATGGCTGTCTCTAGATTAAGGAAGCTAAAAAGAGGGGCCGGAGCGATAGCCCAGCGGGTAGGGCATTTGCCTTGCATGTGGCCGGCCCATGCCGGCCAGGGTTCGATCCCCGGCATCCTATATGGTCCCCTGAGCACCGCCAGGAGTAATTCCTGAGTGCAGAGCCAGGAGAAACCCCTGTGCATTGCTGGGTGTGACCCAAAAAGAAAAGCTAAAAGAAATTAATCATCACAAATTGCCCTTGATTTATTTTCTGATAATTCTATTTGCCATTCCTCTGAGTTTTATTGGAGCAAGTAATATGAGCAAGTTATATGCCTGCTAAGAAGAAAGGCTGGTCAAAAGCCATATGAAAAATTGTTCATCATCACTAATCATCAGAGAGATGCAAATCAAAAAACAATGAGATATCATCTCACACCACAGAGACTGGCACATATCCAAAAGAGCAAGGACAACAAATGCTGGTGTGGATGCAGGGAAAAAAGGGACTCTCATCCATTGTTGGTGAGAATGTCAACTGGTACAGCCTTTTTGGAAAACAATATGGACATTTATCCAAAGTCTAGAAATTGAGCTCCCATTTGACCCAGCCATTCCACTCCTGGGGATATACCCTGGGAGGTCAAAAAACACACAACAGAAACACAATCTGCACTTTTATTTTCATAGCAGTACTATTCACAATAGCCAGAATCTGGAAACTACCAGAATACCTGAGAACTGATGACTGATAAAGAAACTTTGGTACATCTACACAATGGAATACTATGCAGCTGTTAGGAAAAATGAAGTTATGAAATTTGCCTATAGATGAATGGACATGGAGAGGATCATGCTGAGTGAAATTAGCCAGAAGGAAAAAGACAGATATAGAATGCCTGCATTTATTTGCATTATATATATAAATGCAGTCATTCTATATTTGTAAATATCACTTAAATGTGGTGTAAATGTCTTAAATTCTTGCAGCCGTATTTGAAATTAGAGCAGTAATTTAATAGAACCATTAATTAGAGAAATTAAACTTAATCATTATGATCACATCCTACTATAGTGGAGTGCCGAGAAGGTGATGCTTGCTCAAGAGGTTGAGCGACTCCTCCTTTTTAGGAGGAAGCTAGGCGCAGCTGCCAGGTGGAGTGTGCCTGGGCTTTAGGTTGGTAACTGAATGAAGTTCTCTGAATTTGCAGATTTAGGAAGGCAAAGTGTTGCTATAATCTTTCTTACTTTTACCCTGAGGGGCTTTACATGCCCCTCTGGGCATTGCTCAGTAAAGTACTTGTATCTTTAGAGATGGCAGATGCCCTCTAGTTGTTGGTGATTGTCCTGATGATGCTAGGTGCCACGCAGGCCTATGGGAACTGATTAGGCAGAGTTCTGGTGGGGAAATGGACGGTTCAGCTGCAGCGGCAGAACAGTTTCCCAGAGTGGGCTCTAGCGGCCGGGAGGTGCAGGAACATTGGCATTGGTTGGGGGAGAGGGGGATCCTATGATAAAGGCTCAGGGGCGGTTGTGGAGGGGTTGCTTTTTTGTCACTGAACAAATGTGGACTTCCAGGGAGGGCTCAAAGTGATTTTATTTTTCATGAAAGGGGAATGATAGGACAAATATCATGGCAGAACCTGGCAAGCTATGTCATATTTGATATGCCAAAAACCAGTAACAATTATAGATCTCATTCCCATGACCTGAACAAACGGTTTGAGGCTCTTCATGTTCCTGGAGAGAGCAGATGCCCTTGGCTACACTAGCACGCGAGACAGTACATATGGAGATGTTATTAGTGCCTGCTTGAGCAAATCGATAGACAACGGGAAGACAAGGGATACAAGATATATATATATATATATATATATATATATATATATATATATATATATAAATACATAGTAGGAAACCAATATTCAAGGTCAGGCAAAAATATGGATCCGGAGGTCTGGTCAAAGGCGGAATCTACCACAAATGTGTGGGGTCAAGTTAGGTAAGATGGAGATGAGAATGGTGTGCTAATAATTGTCGAAAGTGATAATACCACCTAGAACTGAACATTGAATACAGGCAAAAAGATACACGTGATAACCTCTAAATGTATAAGATTATCTTATTGAAAAGTAATGGTATTTCTGACCTTTCTGACCTGAGCCTTTAGAAAGTGACAAGAAAACTGGAAGAGGAGAAATCAAGATTCAGTATAAAAACTGCTGCAATTAGTTGATTTTTAAACTTCACAGAGTGTAAGAGAAGGAAGAGAGAAAGAAAGAGAGAGAAAGAGAAAGAGATAAAGAGCCTGCCATAGAGGCAGGCTAAGGGGGGAAGAAATCGGGGACATTGGTGGTAGGAAATGAGCACTAGTGGAGGGATGGGTGCTGGAGCACTGTATGACCGAAACCCAAACATGAACAACTTTGTAATTGTATGTCCCACGGTGGTATAATAAAATTTTTAAAAATTAAAAAAATTAAAAAAATAAATTGCAGAGACTTGAGTAGGAAAAAAGGGGGGGTGAAGGCTGGGTATGGGAGGGAAACTGGGGACATTTGAGGAGCGAAGAATTGTGGGAGGAGTGTTGAACATTATATGCTTGAGACAACTATTATGAACAATTTTCTAAATCAGTGTATTAAAAAATAAAATTAAAAGGCTTTTTAAAATAAACACATAAAATGTCATGTCTTCATTGTAAGCATATTTTTCCTTTTATATCACTGTGCAATTAAGCTGCCTATTTTTAAATCTTTGCTAAAATTACTTATAAATTAAAAAATTCATTCTTGACAAAAAATGGCAAAGAAAAAAGCTCATTATGATCCAGTTCAGGACTTATTCCTGGCTTTGCACTCAAGGCTCGATCCTGGAAGACTCAGAGGACCTATGGGATGCCAGTGATCAAACCTAGGTCACTCATACACAAGGCAAACATCTGCCACAGCAAATATTGCTCCAGCCCCTATCCTTTTCATTTTTTTATATTATTCTATTTATTTATCGCAGTTTAAGCTGTACTTGGAGTCCTTGCCCACCTATACAAAAATAGGATCTGACTAACCCAGGTGAAGTTCAAAAATCAACTAATATTGCAACAATTTTATACTGAGTCTTGATTTCTCCTCTCCAGTTTTCTCGTCACTTTCTAAAGGCTCTGATAGCCTTCGTCTGTTCTCTGATTTTTCAGGTAAGAAAGACCATTACTTTTCAATAAGAGTTTAGTTATCCTGTGTGGAGACAACTACGGTCCACCTTGAGTTTGAAAGAAGGAAAGTCTCACTTTGCTATTCCCTTCCTCAAAGGTCTCTCTCCCTCTTTCCACAACCTACTTAACTCTGTTCAACTGCCATTGCCTCCATATAGACTTTTTTTTTTAGATAACTAGTCCAGAAAAGCTTATTCAGGCATTCTTGAACTGAATCCTCATACTGGCAGATCATAATGCGGGGCCATCCCTGGTATCCCCCATGGTCCCCTACTGGACCACAAGTATTAATTCCTGAGTGCAGAGTCAGGTGTAACTCCTGAGCACTGCCAGATATGACGTGACATTTGGAAAAAAGGGGAAAGCAAACACTGAAGAATAAATAAGATGAAAGTTTCAAGGGAATGAAATTTTACAAAGCAGAACTTAAAAATTACAGACCAAGGGGCCGGAGTGATGGTCCAGCAGGTAGGGCATTTGCCTTGCATAGCGGCCGGGTGATCCCGGCCCGGGTTCGAATCCCCTGGCATCCCATATGGTCCCCCGAGCACCGCCAGGAGTAATTCCTGAGTGCAGAGCCAGGAGAAAGCCCTGAGCATTGCCGGTGTGACCAAAAAAAAGCAAAAAAAAAAAAATACAGACCAAGAAATGTAGGCTATGAAATAGAAAAGTATGCCAAAACCGACACTTGTGCCCATCAGTGGTAGGAGGAGGGCAAACAAGGACTTATTTGGGTCAGTATTTTCATTTTTAGGCATCCTTGTTAACACAAAACCTTTTCTTCCCTTAAGAAAGCTCTTGAATCTCAAGTCCAATAGTATCACTTGGCCACTTGATCACTTGAATCCCGTTATTCATCGATTTGCTCGAATGGGAACCAGTAACATTTCCATTAGACCCGATCACGTGCCAATGTAGCCCAATGGCATCTAGTTGATTCAGGAATAAAAGAGCCTCAAACCGTTCCTTCACGATCTTGACAATGAAGTCTGACCATCTTGTAGGTGGGCGGCCACGTGATCTTTTGACATCCCGTGGGATTCAGTCGGTAACAGCTCTAGTCCAGTGGTCGTCTCCAAATCGCATTACATGTCCAGCGTATCTGATTTTCGATGCCTTGGCAAACGAGACAGCGTCCCTGATTCTGGAATAGCAACAGAGGTCAGAACTCCCGATTCCTTCACTCACTTGAGTGAGACGTGATATTCCAAGCATAGCTCTTTCGATTCCTTTCTGGGAGACCTGAATAGCATTCTCATCCTACTTTCGTAGGGGCCCAGGTCTCTGAGGCGTATGTTAATGCAGGGAGAACGGTGTAGTCAAAGAGATGTGCCAAGAGACGGAGGTTCTTTGTCCTTTTAGCTATTACTTCCATGCTCTTGGAAGGCATTCCATGCCGCTCTCTTCCTCCTGCACAGCTCAGGTTTTAGGTCGTTCATCATGTTGACTTCTTGACCTAGGTACACATAACTGCTGCATTCAGAGACGTTTGTTCCATTGAGAGTGAATGGGGCCTCTGGAACTAGTTCATTTTTCATGAACATAGTTTTCTTTAGATTTAGCTGTAGACCTATCTTTCCACATTCTCGGTCGAAGTCAGATAGCATATGTGCCGCTTGGATAATGTTTGGTGTTATTAGAATGGTGTCATCAGCAAAGTGGAGGTGGTGTAGTTGCCGACCATCTATCTTCACTCCCATTCCTTCCAATTCTAATTATTGCATGATGTTCTCGAGGGTGGCACTGAAAAGTTTTGGTGAAATGGTATCACCCTGTCGAACCCCTCTTTTGACATCAATGATCACTTCTTTGTAGAATGGTGAGATCCTGGTGGTGAATCCGTAATACAGCTCACGAAGGATCTTGATATATTGGGTTTGAACACCCTGTTTGGCTAGGGGCTTCGATGACTGCTTCAGTCTCCACGGAATCAAAGGCTTTCTTTAAATCAATGAACGTGAGACAGAGTGGCATCCTGTACTTCCTACAAACCTTAATGAGCTTGGTTACTGTTTGGATATGGTCGATTGTGCTGAATCCTTTCCAGAAGCCAGCTTGCTCACATGGTTGGCCTTCATCTAGTGTTCTGCTAATCCTGTTCAGGATGACTCGTGTAAACAGCTTGTAGATGATGAACAACAGGCAGATGGGGCAATAGTTGCCCGATGTCGTGAATGTCTCCCTTCTTGAACAGTAGAACTGTCCTGCTGGTTTTCCATTGGGAGGGCACCTTGCATTCAGACAGGTAGCATGTGAAGAGCTGAGCTAGTGTATTGATGAGTACCAGCGGTAGATTCTTCAGGTATTTGGGTCTGACTTTGTCTGGGCCTGGTGCTGTTCCCTTCTTTACCGATGAAATGGCATGTCGGATTTCAGAAGGGAGAACGTTGGGAATGACATATCCATCCTGTGGAATTTGGTATGTGGGCAGGTGGATGTGGCTATCAAAGAGATCTGAGTAGACGTCATGGATAATCTCCATTGCCTTTCTGGAAGATGTGATAGCTCCATCAGGGTGTCAGAGGGCAGTCATCTTGGTCTTATAGTTGGCAAAGGACAGGCGGGCGTTGTAAATGCTTTTTCCCGGCTTCTGCTGCATCTTCCAGTATTTCTGCTCTTCTGTCTTTGTATTTCTGCTCTTCTGTATACTTCCTGAATTTATTTCCAATTTCCTCTAAAACCAATGTCTTATCTTAGTTGATGAGCACCTCAGTGGATGAGTATACGCTTTCTACCTTTTATTTTCATGGAAACTACATGTTCAATATTATGACCGGTGATGAAAATATCTATTTAAAAACCACTGTCGGGTCAGAGAGATAGTACAGAAGATGTCACTTGCCTTTCATGCAGCTGCAGCACTTAGGATCCTAATTCAGATTCCTTACACCCTGTATTGGTACCCTGAGCACAGAGTCAGAAATCACTCCTGAGCAGTACTGGACATTGCCCTCCAAAACAAAAAACCAAAACCAGACAAACAATAAGAAACTAGTGTGATCTTGGTTAAGTCATTTCTCCTGTATGGGTCTTGAATTTTTTATACTATAAAATAAGGAGTGAATTAACAACTTTGACCTTTTTGAAACTGAAATTTTACAGATCTGCATAGATATTCCTTGGACTATTAATATGCTTGGAATACATTTTTTATTACTTTTTCCTCTAAAAATCTGCTATCTTATACCATACTCAAACTATCATGTACTATATAAAAATCCACTAGAGGGGAGTAAAACATTAGATGAGAGTCTACCACAATTTAATAGGTATCTTGCATAAATTATTTTTGTAACTATTGCCTAAGGCCTATTGTTCCAATCAATCCCTCAAATTGCTTTAAAGTACAAAGATCTGAGGTAATCCCCATTTCCATGTGGAAATCTTCTGCAGTTTTTTTGATCATAAAATGCCATACCTGCATTGGCAAGAGTCTTTGCAGTGTTCAAGGCCACTCACAATGGAACAAGCATCAGCGTCCCATTGCTGCTCATTCTTTTCTCATCTGACATACAGTCGCCAAAAGCATTGCCTCTGGTTCTTGATTCAGAAGTACTTGACAACTAATTCTTCCTGAAAGTCAAGAGCAATCTCAGAGCTCCTTCCCCTTGAATTTAAAGTATTTCAAGAGACTCACAGACATGGGGCAGAGCTGCTACTGGCTCTCCCTGTGCCCAGCCGCTCATGAGGTGCCCGTGAGGGATGGCAGGTTCTAGCCCTGGCCCGCCACCCCAGCAGAGCCTTGCAAAAAGCCAGATGACCCCCCACTCCAGGAGGGCCTCCATTTTCCACATCCGGACTTCTCTCTCGTCAGAACTCCACCCAGCAGACCAGCCTATCACACGCCAGCTCATCAAGATCCACCCTGCAGCAGTCTTTTTTGGAATCCGGCTCAGGTATGCTGATCCAGAGACTCAGAGACATGGGGCAGAGCTACTACTGGCTCTCCCTGTGCCCAGTCACCCACGAGGCGCCCAGGAGGGATGGCGGGTTCTAGCCCTGGCCCGCCACCCCAGCAGAGCCTTGCAACAAGCCAGATGACCCCCCACTCCATGAGGGCCTCCATTTTCCACATCCAGACTTCCCTCTCGTCAGAACTCCACCCAGCAGACCAGCCTATCACAGCCTGGCTCGAGCAGCCGCTGTGCGGCCGCGTGGTTCATCAATAAATGCTGGATTTAGAGATGACTACAAGAGTATGCTACCTGCACGGCAGAGTCTGGCAAGCTACCCGTGTCGTTTTTGATATGCCAAATATCAGTAAAATTTTAGACCTCATTCCTATGACCTGATGGAATGGTTTGAGGCTCTTTATGTTCCTGGAGCATGCAGGTGCCCTTGCACTCTACTAGCATGACACAGGACATATGGAGATGTTACTGGTGCCCGCTTGAGCCAATCGATGATGAACGGGAAGGCAGTAATACAGTGATACAGTGACAAGAGCTCTCAGAACTAGGATTGCCTTCCAAAGAACCGGTATTTTCTTTGCACCTTGAAGGGTGAAGGAAAGATTCCTTCTGGGGGGTCTCCTAGACTTAAGATTATTAGACACCCAGGAATCATTGCTTTATGTTTTATTTTTGAGGAAATACTGTTTCAGCGTCATTTTCATTTTTTCACAGTAAAGTTTTTAGAGATAATTTGAGCCTCTAGTTCTTAGGGAGTCAGTCATCTTCCATGGAAGGGGAAAAGGGATAGAAACAGGGATCCCCTGGAAAATCAGCACCAAGGGTCAGTTATCAAGAGGATTCAGTCACATATTTCTTCATTGATTTTATTTCGGGCAGGTTTCTTAATTTGGCAGAATGACAATGATGAAAATGAGTTGGAAAAACTTTGGAATGAGATGGAAGAATGCTTGAGAGATGAATTACACCTGTATGTTTAGAGTTTATATATATATGTATGTATGTATATGTATATATGTATGTATATATACATATATGTATATATATATACAAACACATATTTATATTTTATATGTAATATATAAAATATATGTGTGTGTAAACTTTCCTAAGTCACAATTTGAAGTGATTTAGATAAGCCCTGTGAAAAAAGTGACTATTTAATTCTTGTATCTGAAACACCCCAGACAGGCTGAGCCGGTCCCTGTCAGCACAGTCAGCTGTACTGTCTCCATTCACAGGCAGCTGTGCCCAGGACACCCTGTAGGGCCTGCTGTCACTCAGTTCTGCTGCTCAGTTTCTAGAATTCGCCCCAGCGACCCTCTTCCTGGGATAGGCCCAAATTATTTCATATAACCTCACTGCTTTCTTATGACTGAGAACATTTTATATATAACTCGCTCTCTTCCCATACCTGGCTACAGATCCCCTTATCCATCCGCCTCCAGAATGAACTTTCCACCTAAGTAGCCCAGGGACACACACAATAAAAAGACTCCCCAAGACGGAGCTGAGTGGGCCTCTCTCTTTGGGGGCCTCCACTGGGTCAGTCTGAGCAGTAAACTCTTTCAATAAACTTACTTTGCTCTCACCAAACTGCTTGCTCTCCTGTAAATTCTCTTACTACCCCACAGTTCAAAGCCAGCAGGGCCCCGGGTTTGAACTCTTCACCCTTTGCCATATATGAAATGGAACTCTTTAGAGACAAGGCACAGACACGCAAGTCTAATTAGGGAAACAATGTCACCCAACAGTTGTGTCTCCCTTTTTTTCTCTCTCTCCTTTCTCATTTCACCCTTTCTTCTCTCTTCTCTAGTCCTCACATTTCATTGTAATAGCACAGTTTTCTTCACTTGACTAGTGTAGGGTTAGAGATCAGGGAAAAATAAAGGACTATGTGTAGAGACAAAATAGACTGTGCCATTAAATTTAAGTATGTGATGAATGATTTTTTTTCAGTGTGACCACCATGAAATATTTAAGACATAAATTAAGACAATATTTACAACTTACCTGAAATTTAAATTCTCACTGCATATTTGAGACACCTTTACCTGATCACCTATGAGCAAATGTACAAACAGATACCCACACAGGTGAGATCCATTCTGTATGAGAGTCTCATGCCAATTTATACTGTTTCTATAGAACAGTATGGACATTTGGCTCTACAAACATTCAGAGGTGACATTATGGCCTCTAACAGAACCCATTGCCTCTTTATGCTTTGTATATTGGCAGAAGGAAGAGTGAGGTATTGTGCCACTGTGTACTACTGTCTTTTTGTTAACCAGCTTTCAGGAATAATACATGGCCTCAGTGCCACCCATGCCTCATGGGCTACTTTAGCATTCAGATTAGGAAGCACGAATTGATTCAAACTAAGAGTTTCTCTTCCACTATGATGATTCCCTATTTCAGGATAGTTACCTTCTAGAGATACTTAGGTGCCATTTGCAGTAATAGCACTGAAGGAAGCTACTAGTCCTCAAATTAAATGAGTACATTATAAGGCTCAACTCTGATAGATTCAATGATTGGTTTTAACTTTCCAGAATTTGTGATCTAAATAAATCAAATGAGGGACCAGAGCAATAGCACAGTGGGTAGGGCTTTGCCTTGCATGCCACTGACCTGGGATTGATCCCCAGCATCCCATATGGTCCCCCAAGAATGCCAGGAGTAGTTACAAGAAATAAATGTTATCTCCAGTGTGAAGAGTTCAGTGTACCTGAATCAGCTGTGATATATCACGAGTGATATTACTAATGGTGATAAAAATGTTGACAATTTAAAATGATTTTAGGTGGTATAAAAATAATTTTAAAAATGGGTTATTAAAAAAATAACTAATATGATGCTAATATCCAAGGCCAAACAAAAAATGGATCAGGAGGTCTTGTCAGTTTGTAGAACCTACTGCAAAAGTGTGGGAGCCAGAGGTTAGGTCATACAGAGAAAGGAACAGTGTACTAATAATTATTGTAAATGATAATACCAGTATAGAACTGAGCATTGAAGGTAGGCAAAAGGATATACATGATAACCTCTAACTGTATGTATTGCAAGCCACAGTGTGTAAAAGAAGGGAGAGAGAGAGAGAGAGAGAGAGAGAGAGAGAGAGAGAGAGAAGTGAAAAGTACCTGCCATAGACGCAGGCTGGGGGGAAATCATGGGACATTGGTGGAGGGAAATGGGCACTGGTGGAGGGATGGGTGCTGGAACACTGTATGACTGAAACCCAAATATGAACACTTTGATAACTGTATATCTCATGATGGTATAATAAAACAAATAAATAAAAATAAAATGCTTTTAGGAATAGAAGGACCAGACAGACAGTACGAGAGGCAAAGCACACGCCTTGTCTGTAGCTGATGAAGCTCAAATCCCTGGCACAGCTTATGATTCTGCAAGCACTGCCAGAAAACACTCCTGAGCATTGAGCCAAGAACATCCCTTTGGGTGCTGCAGGTGTGGCCCAAAAACCTGAGCAACAAGAGACACAGGAACTTTCACTTATCCCACACACTACACAAAGCCAGATCCTCCGGATCCTTATTCAATTGATAGCAGGCTACTGAATGAAAAGCCTAGAGTAAGAATGTGCTTTGTAGTTTTTTATATAGTTTTTTTTTATATCAAAAAGCAACTCAGCAGACCTCCCACTGCTTGCTGTGCCCACGCTCAGCCCATTTTTGAATATTTGAACATTGGTTGCAGCCCAGGCCTTGTCAAGCCTGGTGCCATGGGCTTTGTCAAATACTGCACCGTCAGACCACAGAATGTTTCCAATATCTGCTCAAGCACAGCAGGAGAGTGGCTGCCAGGAGCTGGCAAATGCAAACACCAGGGCAATTATACAAATCTGCCTGGTGTTATAGTTGCTATTGGGCACTTGTGAATAGACCCCTGATGCTGCTCAGGACTGCTGGACATCAACATCGCAGACACTGTCAGGTGCCAGCAGCTGCACACCCTGGGACTGCCAGACCTGACGCGGTAACTGCTGTCGCACACCCTGGGGGCAACTTCCCTGCAGCTGCCAGAGCAACATAGACTCAGAGCTGTGGTCTCTGTCTGGAACCAGCAAATATGAAGTTCAGATAATGCATGAAATCAGAGCCTCACTGCTACCACTCTCAAAGCACCAGATACAAGGAAGAGCAGGAGGTCACCTACATTGATGAAAACAAAAGTCCAAGAAGGACCTCAACCATATTCAAATTTTCTAATTTCCCAGAGGAAAATTTCAAAGTAATAATGACAAAGATCTTCAGTGCATTAAAAGATCAATAGAACAGAGAAAATATGAAGAAAAGCCAATCAGAAATCACTAAAGAGCCAGAGTCATAGTATAGCAGGTAGGGAGTTTGCCTTGCATACGGCCGACCTAGGTTCAATCCCTAGCATCCCATATGGTCCCCCAAGCACTACAAGGAGTAATTCCTGAGTGCAGAGCCAGGAGTGACTCCTGAGCATAGCTAGGTGTGACCCAGAAAGCAAAACAAACTGAAAAGAAATCACTAAATGGGCCGGGCGATAGCCCAGCGGGTAGGGCGTTGCCTTGCATGCGGCCAGCCAGTGCTGGCCTGGGTTCGATCGCATCCCATAGGTCCCGGTACCACAGGAGTAATTCTGAGTGCAGAGCCAGGAGTAACCCTGAGCTCCGGGTGTGACCCAAAGAAAAAAAAAAAAAAAAAAAAGAAATCGCTAAAGAACACATAATTAAACTAAAATCTCTCTCTCTCTCTCTCTCTCTCTCTCTCTCTCAAACACACACACACACACACACACACAGATGGGCTAAAAGTCAGTCTGTTTAAGGGAAAATCAGATGAACGTACTAAAGAAGAGTAAAAAAGAAATATAATGAAGAATATGTAAAAAGTCAACAGATACCTGGGACAGCATAAGGAAAAACATTTGCATTGTAGATGTTTCAGAAAGAGGGGAAAGGGAAAGAAGCGGGGGGGGGGGGCAGTTAGGAGAGAGAAGGGACCAGTATGACAACAATAGTTGGAAATTATCACTGAACAAGAAGTGAGCGCTGAAAGTAGATAATGGGATATACCTTTCAATTTCTGTACTGTGAACCATAATGCCTGGGGAGGGGGAGAAGGGGGGAGAAAGGAGGAGAGAGAGAGAGAGAGAGAGAGAGAGAGAGAGAGAGAGAGAGAGAGAAAGAGAGTAAGAGAAAGAGAGAGAGAGAGATAGAGAGAGACCTGAAGGGGGAGGGGGTGGGTAGGAAACTGGGGACTCTGGTGGTGGGAAATGTAGACTGGTGTAGGGAAGGGTGTTGACTAATATCCAATCATGAACAACTTCGTAACTGTGTATCTCACTATGATTAAAAAAATTAAATAAAGATGATTAAAAAAAAGAAACACAACTGAACTTTTATGATAAAATACAGGTTCCAAGTCAAAGACTTTTGGAAAACAATCAAACAATTGATATTTGAAAAAGCAGGAGTAACCATTCTTAAAGACTTCAAAATAAAAAAAAATAAAAAAGGTAATAAGAGATGGGCATTACATAATTATTAAGGTATAAGACAACATTCATGGGCTGGAGTGATAGTCCAGCGGGTAGGGGGTTTGCCTTGCATGCAGCCGACCCGGGTTTGATTCCCGGCATGCCATATGGTCCTCCACAGTGCCAGGAGTAATTCCTGAGAACAGAGCCAGGAGTAACCCTTGAGCATTGCTGGGTGTGACCCGAAAAGCAAGATAGATAGATAGATAGATAGATAGATAGATAGATAGATAGATAGATAGATAGATAGATAGATAGATAGATAGATAGATAGATAGATAGATAGATAGATAGATAGATAGATAGATAGATAGATAGATAGATAGATAGATAGATAGATAGATAGATAGATAGATAGATAGATAGATAGATAAATGGATGAATGAATAAACATGCAAACAAATAATAAATACATACATACATACATAAAAAAGATAGAGAGGGGACTAGTGTATTAATTGTTGGAAATGGTAACACCAACTAGAACTGAGCATTGAACGTAGGCAAAGGGATATACATGATAACCTCTAAATGTATGTATCTGAAACCACAATGTGTAAGAGAAGGCAGAGAGGGAAGAAGAATAAGAAGAAAGAAGCAAGAGGAGGGAAGGGAAAGGGAAGGAGGAGGAAGAAGAAGAAGAGGAAGAAGGAGGAGGAGGAGAAAGAGAAGGAGAAGAGTAGAATGTCTGCCGAAAGGCAGGCTGAAGGAGTGGTGAAGAGGGAATCTGGGGTGCGCTGGTGGAAGGATGAGTGCTGGAACATTGTATAACTGAAACCCAATCACTAACGGCTTTGTAATTGCATATCTCATGGTGGTATAACAAAATAAAAAAATGATATAGAAAATTAGATCAATTAAACAAAGAGGTATTTTTAAAGGAATAAACAATATTGACAAACTTTAGGTAAATTCACAATATAAAAAGAAATGAAACTCTGAGTCAGAAATCAAAGAGACTAGGTTATAATGATACCACAGAAATACAACTACAAGAGATTACTATGAACAACTTTATGCCACTCAAGAGAAGCAAGAATTAATGGATAAAATTTTATACACACACAACTTCCCAAAATTAAATCAGGAAGAAATGAAAAATTAGAGTAGACCAATTACCAATAAAGAGATTGAACAGTAATTAAGTTCCGCCCCAAAGCAAAATCCAGGTATAGACAGATTCTGTAAGTGCTCCCAAACCTTTAAAGAGGACTTATTACTTAACCTCAAGTTCTTCAGAGAGGTTAAACAGAAAATCGTCCCAACAGTTTTTGTGAGGTTAACATACCCTGATACCAAAAGAGATAGAAACATCACTGAAAAAAAATATGTACAGGTAAATATCCAATTAAGTAGATGCAAATATTCTCAACCAAATTTTAGTGACATGAATTTAAAAATATATCAAAGGATTGATATATTTTATATGCCTGTATCTGCCTTTATGCCTGTATTGATGTATTTTATATGCCTGTATATATTTTACATACCAAGAGGAATGTATTCCAGAAATGCAAGAAAGGTTTACACTTGACTTGTATCACTTGTCTTCCCGTTGATCATCGATTTACTCAAGCGGGCACCAGTAACATCTCCATACATCAGGTCATGGGAATGAGGTCGATAATTGTTACTGGTATCTGACATATCAAATACGACAGGGGGAGCTTGCCAGGTCTGCCGATGCGGGTGGAATACTAGGAAAGGTTTTATATATACAAACAAATTTTAAACACCACATGAGCAAAAAGGAAGGAAAAAATATTAACCCATCTCAATATATGCAAAAGTTTTCAAAAGAAATACAAGAACGCTACTTACTGAATTCCCCACCTACACCCTGAATTCCCCTAATTTTAAACTGTGCTGTAAAGAGACAGTAACTAAAACAGTATGGCACTAGATAAAAGAACTGGGAGTCCCAAAGTAAACCCTCAGTTACATGAACAATTTATTTGCAACAAAAGGGGCATAAGAGGAGAAAGTAAAGTCTCTTAACCACAAGGAAAAACATGAAATTGACCATGACCTCACACCATACTCAAAAGTTTATTTTAAAAAAGTTAATTTCACGGGCTGGATAGTACAGTGGGTACGGCATTTGCCTTCCTATGAGGTCTACCCAGGTTTGAACCCCGAAATTCCACATGGTCCCAGAGCATTACCAGGAGTTATTCCCAAGTGCAGAGCCAGAAATAACCCCGTGGGGTTGCCAGGTGTGACCCAAAAAAAGAAAAAAAAATGTAATTTTAAACTTTATTGTAGACCAAATCCATCAAGGTAAACAGGCAGAACTCTCCATATTAATTTTAAAGGATTCTTCAATGGTTTCAATCCACTAATAAATTAAAGCAAAAATGAAATAGGACTACATCAAACTAAAAACTTCTGAATTGTGAAACTGACTAAAATTTAAAAAAAAGACATCCTATTGAATTGAAGGAAATATCTACACATCATACATTTGACAAAACATTAACAGTTAAGATACATAAAATACTCACAAAGAACAAATGTAATAATAAAAAAATACAAAATGGGAAGGGCTAAGCAGATAGTACTCAAGAAACAGTATGAACAGGCATATAAAAACAATGTCTACCTTCTCTATCAGGAAAATGAAAATCAAAATAGCTATAAGACACTATCCCATCTCATGCCAATAGGAATGACCTATGTATCTTAAAGACCAGAACAATCAGTCTGGTGGAGATGTGGGAAAAATAAAGCCCCATTCACTGCTGGTTGAAATGCAAACTGGTCTAGCCTATATGGGAAACATGGAGACTTCTCAAAATAACAAAATATGCTCATCTGTATTTATCACAGCACTATTTATGGTAGACAAGATCTAGAAACAATCAAAGTGTTTGTTAACAGCTATGTGACAAAGCAAGAAAGGAAGGAGGAGGAAGGAAGAAGGAAGGAAGGAAGGAAGGAAGGAAGGAAGGAAGGAAGGGAGAAGGAAGGAAGGAAGGAAGGAAGGAAGGAAGGAAGGAAGGAAGGAAGGAAATGTGGCACTTATGTATAAAAATTATACTCGCCAATGATCATAGACACCTTGCATTTTGCTAGAAACAAAAGTAGAGAGTATTATGTGAAGTGAAATAAGAATCTGAAAGATAAATACCAATGGTATCATTTTCCTGTAGAATATAAAGAAATAAAGCATCAAAACAATGTCCAATGGGAACAACCCCTTAAAAAAATCAGCTAACAGAACTGATGTTGGAAGCTGGGGACAGGGTAAGGAATAGGCAGACAAAAAAAGAACGGAGGGTCACTGGTGGGGGATATTATGCAATAACGCTGTAACACTGTAACATTGACACTATTGCAACAAACTTTTATTTCAAGATTGATGCCTACAGGACCAGATATCATTAGAGGAACTTTCACAAAGCTTTTTCTTGTAATGTTTATCATTTGCATATATTAATAATTTTTGAAACAATAAACTTACTTATGAACTAATAATTTCCATACATGTATACATACACATATATACATGTACGTGTCATTCCATTTGCTGCACCTGCCACACATTTTGGGGCACAAGTTAAAAGCCTAGAGTAGTTAGCCGTGCCTCTCCACCACTTTCCTAAAGCCTTTCAAAGCTTAACCTGTTGTGGCAGAGACGTACTATCCCCCCATGAAGGTATTTCTACTTACCGTGATGTTCCTCCTCAGCAAACACATGGTGTCTGTACCTATGTACTACTCCCATTGGCACAACCACATCCCATGTGCTTAACAGTATTGTACCACAAATATTAACATGGTTCAGGAGAAGAAAGGAGACATCTCAAATACAAAGAGCCAAGTTGGGGCCGGGCGATAGTCCAGTGGGTAGGGCATTTGCCTTGCACGCGGTCAGCCCATGCCGGCCCGGGTTCGATCCCCAGCATCCCATATGGTCCCCCCGAGCACTGCCAGGAGTAATTCCTGAGTGCAGAGGCCAGGAGAAACCCTGAGCATTGCTGGGTGTGACCCAAAAAAAAAAAAAAAAAAAAACAAAAGAGCCAAATTTTCTGGACTAACTTTAGCGAGGAGCTCTGAAACAAAGGAATATATTTTGTATCCATTTAAATAGAAACCAGGCATGTCCGCTTAGGATTTGCATCTCAAGAGAACAAAACTGCACACTCAGAGGAAGCAGTTAAGTCTTCAAGATACATGCTAGAGGGGCTTTCTTTGTCATTTCTCGATTAGGAAGTTACTACAGAAGTTTGAATTGATTGAAATAATTATGTGTGGTCTCTAGAATGGAGGCAGGAAAAAGGAATGGGAACACAACTTATTTTGCATGTTGAAACCCTCCACAGCGAAGCGTTCTGTGATAGCAAAGCAATGAATCCAAATGAGAACTAAAACCTGCCAGCTAAAGCCATCGAAAAAGGGCTCTTAGTGGTAAAGCCACTACGTGTCTTGAGAAAACTACTAAGGGTTGCAGGCTCAGTGGAATTTGCTTAATTGGTTGCACATTTGTCATTGAAGGTCAGTTCTTTGGGTGCCTGGAAACACAACTTCATTACATAATCAAATATTTGTCCTGCTAGAATATGAGAACTAAAGAGCGTCAATCACGCTGCCATTTCCAAAAGTCTTTCTCCATGTGTTCTGAACCTGGCCTCAGACATAGGGAACACTTTGAAAGCTAAGTCAGGCATTAAACTTTGACCACCCTCTCTCACTTAACCTTTGCACCTTCTCTGAGAGACTACTGAATTGGCCTCTCTACACATGCTAAATGTTCCAGCAAGGGAGACAGAAGCTGTTAGCTCGCTCACGGTCTTGGGCAGAGGGGGAAGTCGGAGATTTCCAACATGTTCATTGAAGGCATGGCACTGCCCATGGACATTGTCAGTTACAGCTATAAGCTAATTACTTTGAGGGACTTAAAAACAAAAGGCTTTTTAATTCAGAAGTTGCCCATATTCATCCATATATACAATACCTAGGTATTTATAGGTTATAAAAACCCTATAAATACCCCTAACCTAGTAACCTGAATATATTTGAAGCTTTCAACAATTACAAAAAGATATTTTTATTTCTCATAAGGAAGCCTCTTTTGCTAATGTTTATTTTAATTTCTAGTAAGTTCAAACATTTTTGTTCTATTTTTTTGCTTCAGAGTGGGCAAATGCCTGTAAATAACCTGGTTTTCTCTGATTTGTTCCAGAGAAAAGACCCTTGTGAGAAAACGTCTCAGGATGATGACTTGAAGATAACTTGTTTTCAATAAGTGATGCTTGTTGCAAGTGGCCCTCATATGGCTGATCTAGCGGCACTGGGATAGGCAGGTCAGCCCCTCCTTTGAAGTGTGAAAGACGACACTATTTAGAAAGGAACATTTTCCAGAAGCCTTCCAGCCAGCCCTCCCTTACAACACCTGGTCTGGAGTAGAGCTCATAGGCCCACATTGAAAAAACTCAGCCACTGACAAAGGAATCGGGACTACTGAAGAAGCCTCTCGAGAGCTGAGTCTGAGGCATGTGGAGAAGGAACAGACACACTCCTTTGTTCTGCCAACAGGGAAGATATGAAAACTGATGCTGGAGAGATGATCAACAGTGTCAGCTACACCCCGTTTTCTAATGTAAATACTGGAATACAGATTTGAATCACGCTTGATTCCAAAGCCAGATACTAATCACAAACTCAGTCTTCTAATCTGAGCAAAGTCTGGGTGGTACTAACTGGCTTTGACTTTATTCAACAAGGAGACCACATTTAATTTTAGGATGGTATCAAAAAAATACCTTTTTTAAGGACAACTCCCAGTAATCTTTTATGTTTAATAAATCATTTAGAATAAAGGCCTATTATTGATACACTATCTCCTCAAAATAGTTAGGGGCCGGAGAAACAGTACAGGGATTAGAGGCCTTGCTATGAGCGAAACTGAACTGGGTTCAATCTGAAGCACTACACACGGTCCTCCAGTCCCTGCCAGGACAGCCCTGAACAGAGCCAGGAGTCAACACGAGCACAACTAGCTGTGTCCCCCAAAACCCAAAAAAGTAAACAACAACAAAATAGATTTTTTAAAATATTTTATTATACCACCGTGAGATATACAATTACAAAGATGTTCATGTTTGGGTTTGGGTAATACAGTGTTCGAGCCCCCCCATCCCTCCACCAGTGCCCATTTCCCACCACCAGTGTTCCCAATTCCCTCCCCATCCCCTAGCCTGCCTCTATGGCAGGTTCTTTGTCTCTTTTTCTTTCTCTCTCTCTCTCTCTTTCCTTCTCTTACATATTATGGATTGTAATACATACACTAGAGGTTATATGTATCTTTTTGCCTGTATTTAATGCTCAGTTCTAGGTTTTTAATGCTAAATAGATACTAGTTTTGAGGCTAGAGCAACAACCCATCAGGGAGGGTGTTTGCCTTCCATGCAGCCAACCTGGGTTCGGTCCCCAGCATCCCATATGGTCCACAAAGTACCGTCAGGAGCAATTCTTGAGTATAGAGCCAGGAGTAACCCCTGAGCATTGATGGGTGTGACCCCCCCGAAAAAAAACTGATACTGGTTTATAAATAAACTTCACAAGTATGAGTCCATAATCACTGAACAATAACTGCTCAGTCACATAAATCCTAGCAAATCCCCTCACCTTTTTTTTGTTTTTTTTGAATTTTGGGTCACACCCAGCAATGCTCAGGGGTTACTCCCTGGCTCTGTTCTCAGGAATTACTCCTGGCGGTGCTCGGGGTTCCATATGGGAGGCCAGGGACCGAACCTGGGTCAACCACGTGCAAGGAAAACACCCTACCCGCTATCACTTCTTTTAAACCTTTCTTACCTGGGGGAGGGAAACTAGGAACACTAGTGGTGGGAAGGGATGGGTGCTGCTGCACTGTATGACTATAATCCAATCGTGAACAGCTTTGTAATGGTCTATCTAACAGTGACATAATAAAAAAAATTTAAGTAAATAAATAAATGAAGCTTTCTTATCTGGAAAAAAGGATAATACTTGGAATCGCTGGTGGAAAGATCAGGACAAAATTTATTTATTTATTTATGCATTTATTTATGTATTTATTTATTTATTTATTGCTTTTGGGCCATACCCAGCAGCAATGCCCAGGGGTTACTACTGGCTCTTTGCTCACGAATTACTCCTGGCATTGTGTGGGGGATCATATGGGATGCCGGGGATCAAACCCGGGCCGGCTGCATGCAAAGGCAAATGCCCTACCACTGGACTATTGCCCAGGCCCCAGGACAAAATGTATTATGATAAACCTATAGTAGGATCAAAAAACGGGGGAGAAGATATGAACAGAAACTTTGACAAGGAAGAAATTTGAATGGTCAAAAGGCATATGAAAAAATGCTCATCATCACTAATCATCAGAGAGATGCAAATCAAAACAACAATGAGATATCTCACACAACAGAGACTGGCACATATAGAAAAGAGCAAGAACAACAAGTGCTGGCTTGGATGCGGGGAAAAGGGAACTTTCATCCATTGTTGGTGGGAATGTCGACTAATACAGCCATTTTTGAAAACAATACGGACATTTCTCCAAAGACTAAACAGTGAGCTCCCGTTTGACCCAGCCATACCACTCCTGGGAATATACCATGGCAAGACAAAAACAGACAACAGAAACACCATCTGCACTTTTATTTTCATACACCACTATTCACAATAGCCAGAATCTGGAAACAGTCATAGTGTCCAGTAACTGATGACTGGATAAAGAAACTTTGGTACATCTACACAATAGAATACTATGTAGGTGTTAGGAAAAATGAAGTTATGAAATTTGCCTATAAATGAATGGACATGGAGAGGCATGCTGAGTAATATTAGCTAGAAGGAAAAAGACAGATATAGAATGACAGCACTTATTTGCATGACATACATAAATAAATATATATGTATATATACACATATATATATGTATATATACATATGTGTATATACATAAATATATGTATATATGTACATATCCATATATGTATCACTTGTATCACTTGCCTTCCTGTTGTTCATCGATTTGCTCGAGTGGACACCAGTAACATGTCTTTCAAGGTACTGGGTCTTGGACTCAGGGTCCTGGGCTAGCAAAAGCCTGTGCTCTGCCCCTGATCTAACACCAATCAGGCCTTTAGTTACTTTTAATCTCATTGTTGCTATTGTTGGCTTTTTGCATTTCCAGGCCACACTGTCTCATGGCTCCTGAGATGTGTGTGTATACATGCATACATACATACATATATATGCATATACATACATATATATGTATATGCATATATATGCATATATATACACACACACTGGTATGTGCTGGCCGGACTCGGATGGAGTTTTGGGCCCTGCCCTTTTCTCCGCCTCCATGCCAGTTGCCCTGGAAGAGAGAGACCCACCCACGCCAGACTCAGCTAATTTGCAACCCCGGAAGAGATCCAGAGCCATCCACTTCAGACCCACAGCTGCGCTGCTCGGTCGGGCCCCATGTGGAAGCAACCCATGGAGATGACCTCCCGGTAAGGGGTTCGGCCATCCCCTGGCCGAAGTTCAACATTGCTCCAAGGGTTTGTTCTCATGAGCGGGGGGAGAGACCATGCTGGCCGGACTCGGGAGGAGTTATGGGCCCTGCCCTTTCCTTCCGCCTCCATGCCAGTTGCCCCGGAAAAGAGAGACCCACCCACGCCAGACCCACATGTCACTTGGCACGCGGCCGCTTTTATAGGATACTGAAATTTGCATAAGGTTCTTCCCAATTTTTCACATTTATACATAGTAAACAGTTATAGACATGTTTTAACTGATACCAGTAAGTCTGGCAAGAAGTCAGAACAAACCACACATCATGCAGTTAGTCATTCTCAACATCCAGACTCCATAGTTCCTCAGAGCGCCAAGCTAAGTTTCATCAGTAAATGCTCGAGATGAGAGCCTTCTACTGAGACTATACCACCTACATGGTAGAGCCTGGCAAGCTACCGTGTTTTATTTACTTTTTATGCCAAAGACTAGTAACTATTATGGACCTCAACTCCATAACCTGAATAATGGTTTCGGGCTCCTCCTGTCCCTGTAGCAAGTAGATGACCTTGGGTTGCACTTGCTTGTGACAGGACTAATGGAGATGTTACTAGTGCCCACTCGAGCAAATCGATGAACAATGGGAAGACAGTGATACAGTGACAGTGATACACACACTGTGATACCAATATCCAAGGTCAGGCAAAACATGGATCAAGAGGTCTTGTCAAAGGTGGAATCTACCACAAACATGTGGGAGTCAGAGGTTAGATAAGACAGAGCAGGGAAGAGTGTTAAAAGTGATAATACCAGCCTAGAACTGAGCATTGAATACAGGCAAAAAGATACAATTGATAACCTCTAAATTTATGCATTGCAATACACATGTGTAAGAGAAGGAAGAAAGAAAGAGAGAGAAAGAAAAGAGATAAAGAACCTGCTATAGATGGAGGCTAGGGGAGGGGGAGGGAATTGGGGACATTGGTGATGAGAAATGGGCTCTGGTAGAGGGAAGGGTGCTGGAACACTGTATGACAGAAACCCAATCATGAACACCTTTGTAACTGTATATCTCATGGTGGTATAATAAAATGTTTAAAAAAAATATAACCTATAGTAGGCACCTCCCAAAAAAAACATACATTCTATTATTTTTTAGAAATAAGGCAAACTTTAGGAAACAGAACAGGTAACCATTTGGAAAGCATTTAACTAATATGAACAGAAATTTGAATTCATGGGACAGTTAGAAACCATTACTGTGTGAATGCTTGTTCAGTTAAAACTCAAGGGGCTGAACCGATAGTCCAGCAGGTAGGGTGTTTGCCTTGCATGCGGCCAACCCGGTTCAATCCCTGGCATCCCATATGGTCTCCTGAGTGCAGAGCCAGGAGTAACCCCTGAGCATTGCTGGGTGTGACCTCCCAAAAAAAAAAAAACTTCAAAATAACTGTTTAATAAGACTCTTGTCTTAGAAGTTTTGTAGGGTAGATTGGGAAATTGCATCACATTTTAATAAATCTTCAGAAAAACTCACTGGCATCCAATGAAATCACTGACATCTATAGGGCTTCTGTAATTATGAGTGAACAGACACATTTGTGCCAGGGGTGTTCGGGTTACCAACAGTATTGGGGTTTGTCGGGTTCCCTGGCTAGGTTCGGGGCTGACAACTGTCCCCTCAGTGGATGGACAAGGAAACACGACCACCAGTTCTAGGAAATCTAAGGTTTTTTTTTTAATTCTCCACAGCACACAGCAACTTACTCCACACACACCACCACCCCCACCACCACCACCAGAGCTTTATGTAGTTTTCATTACCAACCACCAGAGCTTTATATAGTTTTCAAAGCCTGGGAGAAGGGCTTTACAAAAGATTAGAAAATATAAACAAGCAAACAAACAAAAAAATCCCTCTTTTATCCCGTAAACAAAGAGGTGAGAAAGGATTCCTCCTAGAAGGTGCATAAAACCATCAGGGAGCTCAGCTCCCTGGAGCCAGTGTAGAGTCCCAGGATGTTGTTTTCTCTCATCTTGGGCTAATAAACAATTATTTCAATAATATTTCTAGTTGCTATTGTATAAACATAGTAAGACAGACAGATATTATCTACACCTTGGTTTAGGGGTGACCTATCCTGGGGAGATGGCACCATATAGCCTGGACTGCATTCTACTCACCAGATTGATCATTCCAATCCCCTCAGGGTCCTATCAGTCCATTACTTAGGTAAAAAGAGAGCTTGTTCTGTGATTTTACTCTTTTGTCTCTGGGTCAAAACAAAGCTTGTTCTAAGGTCTTACTCTTAGGGCAATGAGCAGGACACTAGTCCCTTGTCAAAGCCAGGATGGTCTCTTTTCCTGGTTCCATCCAGTTCATATTGATCATCTTATTTGGGGGGTATGAAGAATTAGAATCAACCTAAAGGCAACTAAGGTATTTAGTTGGAAATATGGCAGAAAACCAGGAGTAACAAATTACTTGACTGTCTTCCTGTATCTATACAAAAGTACATAGCTCCAATACAAGAACATTCAAAGGGGACAAGGTAAAGAGAAAAGCAACTTTTAGCAAACCACTGCAGTAGGCTAGAAAACTGGCACCTACTGAGTAGGAGACAGAGGGCTGTAAACAAAAGGAAACCCAACACTTATGCTCTTTACAAACAATCTAGGTGGGCAGGGTTCAAAATTCAGGGAAGTCCAGGAAGGAGGATTTGGTCCCATACGTTATGCGCACTACATGATTAATTGTGAAATCAAATTTATTGTGAGGGGGAAAAAAATCTTCCAGAAAAGATGCTTGAACCAAAAAGGAATAATAATAAAACACCCATACTTTTTTTCTGGGTCTGTTCAATTTACTCTTCAGGCATATTTAAGAACATAAATTTAATTTGGTCTCAAAGTTTCCATATTATTGCTAAATTTGATTAAAGAACCAATCCAGTTATGCCACTTAAAAAATCATATTTCAAAAAAAATCGTATTTCTCTAGGGAGGAATATATATTTAAATGCAGGCTGTTTGAAGGAGAATGTTTAATAAAGGCTTTGGGGTTATTTAAAGTTAGTCTTTAGTTACATTTATCATTTCTCTCACCAAACCATTTTGAGGGTCCGGCACTTTGTATCACACCTGGAGGTGCTCAGGAGTCACTCCCAGCACAGCCCTGAGACCATGTAGTGCCAGGAGTGGAACATGGGCCTTCCACATTAACAGATTTAATTAGAAAGGAATTTTTTATATTACAAATATTCAAGTTGAGTTAGTAAAACCCTACTTATTATAATCTATCCTCCAAATAATAATTCATTCCCTAAGTCCCCCTAAAGGAGACCAATATTGTTATTTATTTTCTTTTTTATAAAAATACCTCCACAAAAAAAGGAAGCTCAATTCTTTTTACACATGGAGCTGCTGGTTGAACTCATTTCCTATTAAATAGAAGCACAGGGAAGAGTAAGGGGGTAAAAAAGAGAGACAGAGAGACAGAGAAACAGAGAGAGAGAGAGAGAGAGAGAGAGAGAGAGAGAGAGAGAGAGGAGAGAGAGAGAGATCCCCCTTTAAAATGAATTCCGGGTCCACAGCAATAATACAGCAGGAAGAGCACTGGCCTTACACATGGCTGACTGGGTTTCAATTCCCCACATTCCATATGGTCTCCTGAACTCCACCAGGAGTGACCCCTGAGTGCAGAGCCAGGAGTAAGCTCTGAGTACCACCAAGTATAGCTCGAAATCAAAACAAATAAATAAAATGAATTACAGCTCACCTTGAAACCAAACCAAATAAAGACAGTATAAGGAGGAAGTCTGTGTACTCTGGAGTTGTTTGAAGGTTTTTTTTTTTTTTGACTGATAGAACCTAAATGAAATTGTTTCCTTAGTAACAATAAATTCATACCAGTGATATAGGATACTAACAGCAGACAAATCTGGGTAAGAGATCCATGTGGATTGGATCCATCTGAACTAATTTTTTCAGTCTGGTAAATCTCAAGCCATTTTGGAAAAAAAAATGGATGTAACTTGTGATTCTACCAAGGATTAGTTGTATTAACCCTGAAATTTATGTAACCCCTCCAAGCCTCCAGTACCTGCATCCATAAAAGTGTCCATATGAAGCGTAACTTAAAACTACTCTGATGGGGCTGAAGTGGTCAATATAGGACAAGGCACTTGCCTTGCATACGACAACCTGGATCTGATCCCTGACACCACATATGGTGTTTCGGGCTCTGCTAAGACTGATTCCTGAGCACAAGGCCAGGATTAAATCCTGAGCACAGCTAGATATAAACAAACAAAAAAAAAACTTTAAAATATCTGTTCTAAGAACTAAATGAATAAGGAAGTGGGTGGCACTATGCTTAACTAGAAATTGGTATCTACAAATTAGTTTTAATCATTAATGTATGCCCACTGGAAGCAGACAGTTATATCCACCACTTCCATCCCATTTCATTTTTGTTTTAGGGTAATATGTGACAGGCTGCATGGCTTATTCTTGGATCTGTGCCTGCCTTGCATGTGGCAGACAGCCAGGTTCAATCCCTGACACCTCATACGGCCCCCTGATCCCTGAGCAGAGAACTAGCAGTAAATCCTGAGCACTACTGAGTGCGGCCACAGAACAAAACAAACAAAAAGCTCAGAAGTAGAGCATATAGGAAACGATGATACTATTAGAATAATTCCTGTATGTCTCTACACCATCTCACCATCTCAATGTGACCTGGCCACACTGCTGCATTTGAAATCATGACCACTCCCAAGTAAGGGGTTACTTGGCCTTATTTTTCTCTTAAGTGTTAGAAAGCACTTGTTTCTAACAGGTCATAAATTATGTACATATTGTCTCACCTGAATAAAATGTGGGAATCATAAGGGTAGAAACTCTGTCTTGATATTCACTGCATTCCCACAGAATATTAACAAGTAACCATTAACATTTCAAAAAATATTTGCTAAATGAATTATCAATCAACGGTCATGTACTTAAAGCAGTGAGAACTCAGTGTGAAGGCAAAACCAGTGTGACATCACAGTGACGTCACTGTGACAACAGGACATTTTGAGACTATGAATATCTAATATGATGATGGCATTTATGAAAAATAGTTCTTGTTCTTAGGCCAGGCATGCTGAAATATTTAAAGATATATTGTCATGGTGTCATAAGCATTGTATGTGCATCTACGTTCACAAATACACGTAAAATAACTGTGGCTTATCTCCGTCGGTGTTTTCCAAAGTGACTAAGTAGGGGTTGTTGGAACCATCCATGAGTGGTGATAACAGGCTTGGGGACAGCTGGAGGGAGTTTTTTTTTGTTCATTAAAGAAGGTAGATTTCTGGGAGTGTGTTTAATGATATTTTTCTGAAAAGGGTGGTAGGCCAAGTAAATGGGGGAGTGGGCTGTTTGTCGCCGATCTAGATGAAGGTTCTGTAAGTTTATTTTATTTATTTATTTGTTTGTTTGTTTTGCTTTTCTTGGGTCACACCTGGCAATGCTCAGGGGTTTCTGTTGACCTGGCTCTGCACTCAGGAATTACTCCTGAAGGTGCTCAGGGGACCATTAGGGATGCCGAGGATCGAACCTAGGCTAGCATGGGCCTGCTGCGTGCAAGGCAAACACCCTACCCGCAGGACCATTGCTCCGGCCCCTGTAATTTATTTTACATAAGTTCTTTTAAAAAAAATATCTTATTATACCACCGTGAGATATACAATTACAAAGATGTTCATGTTTGGGTTTCGGTCATACAGTGTTATTCTTAAAAGATTTTTCAAAATTAAAGATTTGGAATAAAGATATGTGCATAGATACTTCAAGCACTCTGGAAATGAATTAGGTAAACAACAAATTATTGATAAGCTAAGAAACTTTGGAAGAGGAGTATGACTTAGAGATATTCTTACCTGGGGCGACAGTCATCTTGGGGTCGCTTGGTGAGAGGGCAGGACAGCGGTGAGTCATCAGCTTCTCTGCTGGAGTGAGCAAGTTTGCTCTGCAGTGAAAAGCAATGGACCATGATGTCTGCTAGACCATTAGTTAAAGCAGCAAAGTTAGAAGGTTAAAAAAAGTACTGGCCAGTTTGGCTTCCTGATTGCAATGCTGAGAGGGAAATGGATAAGAGACCAGGACATTAGTTTAAAAACAAAAAACAAAAAAAAACTCTTCACTGAATAGGAGAGTAACATAGGTAGAGAAGACTGAGCAAAAGGGAGGACCTCATCCTCTCGTTACCCAGGCTGACTGGGGATATGTCTGTAGTCAAAGAATGTCTGTGAATGGGGAAGAGAAGGGAAAGTGGAGGGAAGACTAGGGGATTCAACTGACTGTGCACCCACCACAGAGACACCAGCAGAAGATAGAAGCTACTGACTCCAGGCTTAGATCCACAACCTCTGACCAAGAACTTTAAGACCATCTAAACTTTACAGATCGAGGGGCATCCCCTAAAAGGTTAAGTTGAAAACTAAAATATTTGAGGCCACATGTCCCTCGAGGTGTTGCAGGTGTGGCTGCGGTGCCTGGCTGCATTGGCAGGTAGCAGACAGGAGATAGGCTTGTCTACACCCCCCAGGGCTCTGCCCTGTGGGCCCTGGATGGTGGGTAGAAGGGAACTCGCTTCCTGGCACTGTTGGGGGACCCCGGCGGTCCCCGACAGATGGTCTGACATAGGAAAAGACTGGGCCCCCTGGGATGAACCCAGAGCCATGGCAGAGCCTGGCAAGCTACCCGTGGTGTATTCACTATGCCAAAAACAGTAACAATAGAGATGAACTGGACAAGGGACAGACCAGACTCACAGCTGCGCTGCCCGGCCCACGTGGAGCAGCCCATGGAGTCTCTGAGGAATCGGCTAGTCCCTGGCCAAGACCAACGTAGCTCCTAGGGTAAAGCAGTCATGTGGGGGGAAGCCGCACTGGCCAGAATTGGAGCAGGGATTTGGGCTCCTCCCTCTCCATGCCAGTGGGCGTGGCTACGGGCTCGAAGACTCTGCAACCAGATGAACCAGTCAAAAGGCAGACCAGACGCACAGCCGACCCAGGTAGACGGCTCTCAGAGGCAGAAGTCACCAGGTGTTTCTGGAGATGGAGCTGGGGTCCCCATTCCCGTCTCTGACCCATTCAGAGGCCTGGTTGCCCTGCCCACAAACTGATTCAGGGCTCTCAGCTATGATGCAGAGACTCAGACACACGGGAGAGAGCTGCCATCCGGCTCTCCCCTTTCTCAGCTGACCATGAGGCTCCAAGGAGACAAGGTGGGTTTTGGGAGTGGGCCTATCACCTCTGTAGGGCCTCAGAAGCAGCCAGATGAGACTCGCTCACCATAATAGCCACCATTTTCGTGGTCCGGACCCAGTACATCAAAGTAGTGGAACCAATCATGTTTTAGAATATATTACAATCTACAATGTGTAAGAAAGGGAAGTGAGAAGGAAAGAGAGAGAAAGGAGATAAAGAATTTGCCATGGACATAAATTGGTGTCTTACCAAAGTGGTTCCCGCGTGAGTCGGGTGGTAGGAAATGAGTGATAATGTTGTCTGTGTAACGGGGGTCTTGGTGCCTGGGGGGGGGAGGAGAGAGAGAGGGAGAGGGGGGAGATGAAGAACCTGCCTTTAGGCGGGGGGGTGGGGGGGGGGGGGGTGGGGACATGGGTGGTGGCTGAGGGGGGCTGGTGGAGGGGGGTGCTGGACTGTGTGCGAACCCCAAGTGTGGCGTTGTTTGTATATCTCACGGTGGTTAATAAAATGTTAAAAAAAAAAACTCTCCATAGAGGCAGGTTGGGGAAAGGGGTGGGAATCGGGACTTGGTGGTGGGAAGTGGGCCTGGTGGAGGGGTTGGTGCTGAAACAATGTTGCGAAACCTGGAATGAACATCTTGTTTGTTTCTCAAGGGTTTAATATTTAAAAAAAAAAGATGCGGAGGCAGGCTGGAGGAAGGGGGGGGAGGTGGGTACATTGGTGGTGGGAGATGGGCAGGGGTGGAGGGATGGGTGTTGGAGCACTGTAGAACCAAAATTCAAACATGAACATCTTGTAATTGTATATCTAACAGAGGTATAATAAAATATTTTTTTTCTTTTTTGAGTCACACCCGGCGATGCTCAGGGGTTACTCCTGGCTCTGCACTCAGGAATTACTTCC
The DNA here is from genome assembly GCA_021461705.1 of Cryptotis parvus. NCBI lineage: Eukaryota > Metazoa > Chordata > Mammalia > Eulipotyphla > Soricidae > Cryptotis > Cryptotis parvus. The sequence continues at coordinate 53,950 of JAJIBD010006256.1, read as the reverse complement.
TGGCGGTGCTCGGGGGACCATATGGGATGCCGGGATCGCGGCCGGCATAGGCCGGCCACGTGCAAGACAAAAGCCCTACCCACTGGGTTATTGCTCCAGCCCCTATAATATTTTTTAAAAAACTAAAATATTTGAATAAGTGAGGTGGTAATAATAAGAGAAGTCAGCAGAAAAGAGTTTGCTAAGTGCAGTCAAATTACAAAACAAGCAAATCAAAACAGCAACAATAATCAGTGGCAACCAAACACAGGGGAACAAAAATCAAATCCTGAGCTGCCATGGTTACATAAAACTCACATCTGTCCAATTCATGAAGCATATGAAATGAGAGAAAAGTGTGACCCATACTCAGGAAAGAAGAACTGCAAAAGCAGAAAAAGAAACCAGGTGCTCATAAGCTGACTTAATAGAGAGTACAACTCACAAAAGGACAAACACCGTGTGCTGCTCATTAAACTAGACATTTAAAACAGTCAAACTCAAAAACAGTGGAACCACGGTTGCCAGGGATTGGGATGCAATAATAGGGCAGATCTGGGAATCAGGAGTTACTGGCAATGGACACAAAGTTGAGTCATGTAAGAGGAGTAAGTTCCAGTGATCAACTGCATAACATTGTGCCTAAAGTGACAACACTGTATTGTGCATTTTCTATTCATTAAGGTCATACTTCCTGCAAAGCACATGCTTTGCACAAGCTCAGCTTGGTCATCAGCACCAAAATAAGTAAATAAAATTTGTTGTATAATATCCGAATGTGTTATATGCTTAATATTCGAAAGGGAGACCAGGAGGATGGCTCAAGTGGTAGAAGACAAACCTATCACGTGCAAGACCTGAGAATCAACCCTCAGCCCTGCATGTCTGCACGTCACTGGGAGTGGCCCTAAGGACACACCCTGGGCTTAACGGCTTCATTGAGTGAATTGTAACCAAAATTTGGAGAAGCTATATCACTCATCACAAATCTCTTCAGAAAACAGAGACAGGGGAATATCCCAACATACTCTAAGATCCCAGTATTACTAATTTACTAAAGTACGACAAAGATAGACAAATAAAACAAGAGACCAATGTCACTCACATGAAACATACACATAAATATTCTTATCATATTTCCAAATAAAATTCAGCAATAAAAATAAAGACATGATGAAGTTGTTGGATTTATACGACTCCATTTCCCTCTCCGACATTGCAATCAGATGCTATACATCCCCAATGGTAGTTGAATATCTATATACAGTTCAGGTGACTTCCCGCTGCAGTTTGGGAAGGATTTCAAATATACCATTAATAATTACAAAATAATTCATAACAATTCTATAACCATATGTAAGTTTATTTAAATAATTTAACACTGCCTAGAGAGCTAATTCAGAGGTATAAAAATAGATGGTTTCGCAAAAAAAAAAAAAAAAACATAAGCATCACACAGAAGAAGACTACACATACACCAAGGGCCTTTGGAATATTAAGGCAACATTAATATCTCAAGTAATTGTATGAGAACACTTTACTCATATGATTTGATAGATGTTATCAAAACATCTCAAAATAAGCAAAGGCCACGATTCTTTTCAGCATGAAATTTTCCCGTTCAGTTTCCTTCTCCATATATTAGTGATTCTTCTTATATACTGTACAGCAATTAGTCTGGATTAACAAATGGGCTATCAAAGCCACTATCTTGTTGGCTCAACAGAGGAGCCATCGCTTTTCTCAGGGGGGCTGGGCGCCTGGGGATGGAACTGCACCACTTGGCTTCTTGAAATCTGATGCTAAGAGATCAGTGTTATGATGAGGTGAGTGTCCCAGGGTCCTGCTGGTCTCCCCTGGCTGGGAATACATGCATTCTTCTCCCAGGTCTGGAGCACGACTACTCTGCCATGTCCCTGATTGACAAATCATATTCTTCTCTGTAACTGAAAGACAACTGGCTGCTGAAAACTGTTGGGAATGAACAGACTCAACGTGTGGAGCCACAGTTTCTTGGGACCGGCCGAAGAAAAATGATACTTCCCTGACTGCTGCCGGGTGGAGTAGCAAAGCTGGAAGGTTCGGCCACAAAGTCACTAAGGTCCCCTCTGTCCTTTACTGGAGCTTCCTGAATATCCACACTTTGGTTTTCCTCAGAGGTCGCATTTCCACGCACTGATAATGGGAGGACGCTTAGAGACTTTTTACACCAAGTCTTTCATTAGGACCTGGTAAGGCTGTACGCGTGCATTTTGATTCAGAAAGACCAGGGGTATATCTAGGTAAGGGTTTGCTTCCATTGGATCCAAGAAGGGAGTATGTGGCAGAGCACAGGAGTGACTCTGATCCAGGGTCACCGAGAAAGTCTTTCTTCTGGTGCAAACCAGGGCCTCTTTCACTTTCACCAGGGACAGTCAGATGAACATTCGATGGCAAAGCATCCAGGTGTTTGTAGGCACACCAGAGGTCTGTGTGTGACCCTTTGGAGCCCACAAGGCTGGTGTCCTCGCGCTGCATGCCCTCCAACCGCTTTTCCAAGTTACAAGCAGCCCTCCTCTTAGGGGCCTGGTCGCATGTGCTCCTAGGAACAGTTGTCATACCAATTGGCTTGCTTCCAGCGTGATAGGGTATACTCTGGGTCACGACATTTCTTTTCGACTTTTCAATTCCAATCAGCGTCTCTGAAGTCAGAGGCAGTGCTATTATATACAAAGGAATACAAAGTTGGAGGAATACAAAATTAGGAAAAACTTAACACTGATAGGGAAGAAAAAGAATCTTGTTTTGACATCTCCCTAAAGAATACATACATGTTTTAAACATCCTATTCTCAAAAATTCATCTACACTGAACATTTTATGGGTATTAAGGACACCCGACAAATGTTCCTTGACAGATGCCCATTAGATTCAGTAAGTTTGTTATTAAAATCTGATGGATTATTATTTGCTATTCACTCGATCTATTATTTTCTGCATTATTAAGAGTCACATGCAATGAACGTAGCCACTTATTTGATGTCCAGCGTAGCATTTCTGATGAAGAAAGTTGACTCTAAGAATCTCATTACCTTTATTATTGTTATTTGGATCACACTCAGCCGTGCTCAGGGATCACTCCATGCTCTGTGCTTCACGCTAAGGGGACCCCAGGGATTCAAACCCCGGTCACCCAGGTTGGTCACATGCAAGGCAAAAACCTTTATAAGACCTACCCCCCCCCCCACACACACATACTTAGGAACAGCATATCTCATTTAGTGTGCCTTAGAAACTAAGATGAAATAAAGCATTTTCCCCCCCACTGGGCATTATTTGCATGTTTTTCATCTAAATCTCAAAACTATTTTTCTTATTATAAGCCACAGCAATTTCTTATTGAAGGCTTACACCAGTAACAGTCTAAAATGTACAAGAATAACTTTTTTGTCTCTATTGCTATTTTTATGTCTTGTTTTGTGGCCACACTCAGCAGGCTCGGAGGAGCCTGTGGAGTAGCAGGGATCAAAGCCAGGTTGGCCACATGCAAGAGCACAGCCTTGTCCTTGGTACGAGCTTTCTGGTCCCTGTGCTCCTATTTGACTGTTTACAAACAAACATCAAACAGGTTTCTGAAATGTCTGTTTCAAGTTTTCCAGGATTAAAAAAAAAATCCCGAATTCCCATCCTACAGTGTGACTGGGAAGAGGTTGCAAAATTCTCTTGTCCTTCATCAGATTTTGCTTTATACATTCTAAAGTTTTTTATTTAAACACACAAACTGGTTTTTGTCTGTATTGCTTTTTTAGTTTCCACCTATAAGGAAAATCATTTGCTGTCTTAATTTGCTTAGTATAATGCCCTCAAGGTTTACCTATGTTGTCACAAATACAAAATACTAATAATCTTTTTTCATGGCTGGGTAACATTCCTGTGTATCATTCTTTATCCATGCATCAACCAATGAACGCCTAGATTATTTCTGTACCCGACTAGCATAAATAACTCTGTGAACATAAATGTGCTTTATTTTCAAATTAGTATGAGCACTTTCCTTAAATAAACACCCAGAAGCGAAAATGAAGAATGACCTGATAGTTCAATTTTTTTTTTAAAGAAAAAAATTTTTGACTATATCCTGCAGTGCTGGGACACCATATGCTGTGCCAGGAACTGAACCAGTGTCGGCCAAATAGAAGGCAAGTGCCTTATAGCCTGTCTTATTTCCTTACTTCCTGTTTTTGAGGAAAGTAAAACTAAACCCCACAAAATAAAATGAGACTGCCAGTGGGAAGGAAGTGAGTAGAAAAGGGTGAAATATATGGGAAACAATATAGAAAGTCACAGAAAGATGTAACAGAGATGTAATATATAGCATAGCGTCTATATATATGTCTACCCTTATACTCTATATTTCAAAGTTGCCAGTTTAATCTTATAAGGTCTCATCACACAAAAAATCTGTATGTCTCGTAATAGACAGTAAGGACTTATGATGATCATTTCAAAATGCATACAAATATAGAATTATTGTACACATGAATACGTGACCATGCCAATTAAATATAAATTAAACACAAATAATTATCTTACCCCCGCCACCACCAAAAAATGAATCATTTACAGTTTTCTGGGTGCCTATTCCTTTATCATTATGAATAAAACTTTCTTCCCCACTTCTGAAAATAGGGGCCACATCCAGCAGTGCTGGAGAGAGTAGGGTGGTTGGTTCCGGAATCCTGGGTGATGGGGCTCCATAGGGCGACTGAAGTTTCATTGCTTGGAGCCACTAAGACAAGCTGGTGCTCTACCATGTGAACACATTTTCTGGCCTCCACTGGAGAGCCTCATTTAACATTAACTCTAGTTTACCTAATACAAAATTTAACCACAATTTCTCTATTATCAACATTGCTGGCTTGGTACATGATTTCCCATTCTTATTTTGAATCTCTGATTTTCAAAAATAAGTTGTCTGAATTTTCAAAGACTTTCTGTTGGGGGGATCGCACCCAGTGATGCTCAGGGGTTACTACTGGCTCTATGCTCAAAAATTACTTCTGCCAGTGCTCAGGGGACCATATGAAGTGTTAGGGATAGAACCCACAGTAGCCACGTGCAAGGCAAGTCTTTACCTGCTGGCCTGTTTCTCTGGCCCTTTTCAAAGAATTTTAAGTTATGATCTTCTAATAAGTTACATCAGTCACATTTAATGTGATTACTGTGTTCAACCTATTATTACTGTTCTCTATAAACCATGCTTACTTCTTATATGCTTATTCCTGATTCTATTAGATTAAAAATATATTTTCAAGTTTTCCACTAAAACTTTATAATTTATTTTCTATATCTGTCTCTATATGTTATCCTTAAAATTTATTTTATTTTGATTTTGGGGCCACCCCTAGTAGTGCTTAGGGCTTACTCCTAATACTGTGCTCAAGGATCACTCCTGGAATCGAAGAGTCCATATTCAGTGTCAAAGAATGAACCTGGGTATGCCGTGTGCTATGCAAGCAATCTGTACTATCTGTACAAATCCTGCTGTACTATCTCCGCAACCCCCCAAACCCTTAATTTTAATACTCATGCATAACTTGCAGCTTTCCAGGAAAGGCAAGAGTTATTCGGATCTATATCCCTCTCCTTGATGAGGGCCAAAATCGTAGCATATGAGCAATCTCTGAAACCAATATTCCCTTTCATGTTTCCAACAATATTCTACTTCTCTAAATTTCATCTGTCGGGTTCTTTCCTTTTTTTAGATGTGTGTTTTGTTGCTGGTTTTCAAACTGGTCTCTTTGGGGTGTTGGTTTTCTTTAATATGATTATTTTCAGTTGAATACCCTTTGGTTAGATATTCTGAATGTGGAATCTGTGTTACTTTTGGAGGGAGGCACACCAGAGGTGGAAGCTCGGGGTTGCTCCTAGTTCTGTACTTGGGGTTCAATTAATCTTTTTTAAAGTTGTTGGAAATAGAGTGGGAACTTCAGGACAGAAAAAATTCAGTAGCTCCAGCCATGTGGAATACTGTCAGGAAAATATCCTTTCTTTTGATCCTTTCTGAGCAATTCCAGATTTGGAGGACAGAGAGGAAGAAGAGAAATAAAGAGAGGGCAACCAGGCCAACTACTAACTGCTCTGGAACACCGAACACCATCAGTCTTACTGCTTCTAGATCATGGACCTTCGGGCAAGCAAGAGTTCTGATCTTCCTCCTACTTCCTGCTCTTGTCTTCTGATAGGTTGGAGCTGAGATTCTGCACTATTTACAGGCCCACCTTCTTGCCGTCAAGGATGTTCTTGGTTTTTGGTCTAGCCATTATAACATTTACAACTATAATTTCCTCTTTGCCTCCACTGGTTTTAAAAAATCGTTTTGATCATTTCTAGGGAGGGAAGCAGCAACATGGAGCCACCGGTATGCTCAGCCCAGAGTAAGAACACTCACCTTTTGTTAAATTTCCTGCTTTAACTGATAAAGGCAACTTAACAAACCAATTCTCTGGCTCCCCACCCTGCTCCTCTGCACCAAGAATGTTAATTATTATCTACAATAGAAGGGAGCGGAAAATCCTTCATCTGACGAGTTTTGGCATACCTGACTCGGCTGTCTTGCTCATGGCGTTTTCAGCAGTTTTAGAAGTGGGCGTTTCCAGCAGTTTTGCCATTGTAACCAGTTTGCTAGCGGCATTCATAATCTTTTTCTCAGCCCTGTGAGGGAGTTCCAGAATATTAAATAAATAGAGCTTAAAGGAAAAAAATAATTAGCCTGCTTAGCCCCAGGATTTGTTTTCCTGGTGGCTCTACTAATATTTCGGGTAGCAAAACTACAAGCCTCTCCCAACCCTCAGTGCTGACGGCATAGACATGGTTAATCTTGTGGTGAAGGAAATGCTTAGAACATGACAGTACCCTGTCCTGGTACTCTCAGGACACACTGTTTGTTTAGACAGAACTTACCCTTCCTGTTTCCCATTATCGTGCAGAATCTGTTGGAGGCAAATCAAATAATATTTTGCGCATCTTTCGGGAGGTTTCTTGCCGTTCTTTCAATACCTCTGCCTTCACCATCTCCCGCAGCTCTCTCCTTACTCTCCTGAATGTAACGCAGCATATCGCCTGTAAGTGGACGGTACAGAGGGGGTATGAAAGGAGAAATCCTCACAGTGGATGCTTATTAGCAGTTTTTAACACAGGAGAAGCAAACAGCGGACCAACTTTCTGGAAGATGAAGCAATCTGGCATATTTAAAATATTATACACTCCCAGTCATTAAAATGGGGAAATTTTCTAGATCAACAGACTCAAAGGAGAAGCAATCTGAAATTTCCTTTAGAAGGAAGGCAGCTGTGTGGTTAGGAAACAGTATTTTCCGAGGAAAATTCCTTCATATTTCAATAGAATACAGCAGAAACAAAATCCATTAACAAGATACAAACTTGTATTTCAAACATATAATGTGTGTATCTATGTCCAGTTAAGAAGAAATATGGGCTGGAGAGATAACAGGTAAAGAACTTTCCTTGCACACAGCTGACCTGATTTTTTTTTTTTTTTGGCTTTTGTCTTTTGGGTCACACCCGGCAATGCTCAGGGGTTATTCCTGGCTCTTCGCTCAGGAATTACTTCTGGTGGTGCTCAGAGAATCATATGGGATGCTGAGGATCGAACCCGGGTGAGTCAAGTGAAAGGCAAATGCCCCACCCTCTGTGCTATCACTCCGGACCCAGCTGACCTGATCTTAATCCTAGACACCACATATGGGAAGAAGGAAGGAGAAGAGGAAGAGGAGGAGAAAGAAGAAAACAAGGTGAAGGAAGAAATGGAAAAGGATAATGGAGGAGAAGCAAACACGGAGAGACAATAGGAACAACAAGCATTCCAATTCTTCTGTTTGTGCTCTGAAATCATTGCTTTAATTTTTCTTTCTTTCAACACCCCCGCCCCCCCCCCCTTTGACTTTTTGGTTCACACCCAGTGATGCTCAGGGGCTACTCCTGGCTCTGCACTCAGGGAACCATATGGGATGCTGGAGAGTGAACCCAGGTAGGCTGCATACAAGGCAAACACCCTCCCCACTGTACTATTGTTCTGGGCCCTCAGCAGCACTTTAGAGTATTTATTTGAGTTTGTAGTAATATGTCCTCTCGGCACCAGCAACAACCAAAGAACTTTGTGACATTTCAGTTTCACAAAGAGAATATGGCTTTGGGATCACATCCAGAGATGCTCAGGGGTTACCTTTGCTTTTTTGAAATATCCAAAGATTCTGAAAATCTACCAGTTATCTCTGGTACCTGAGACCTGTCTTACTCATTTTTTTAACAGTAAAGCAAGTTCAGAAAGGAATCATAGATTTCTCCCACAAAAAATACTGGCTACTGTCCTGGAATGACACAAATATTCTGCAATATTGTAGTTAAAACCCAAGATGTACTCTACTGGGAAATATAAACTAGACAGATGGTCTGTGGTCCATGTCACGTTATCTAGAATTGCAATGAACTTGAAGACAATTCAATTTATGGTTTAATCCAATATCAAAATAATGGGAAACAACAGAACAATTTCTTTTTCTTTTCTTTTCTTTCTTTTTTTTTTTTTTGCTTTTTGGGTCACACCCGGCAATGCTCAGGGGTTACTCCTGGCTCTGCACTCAGGAATCACTCCTGGCGGTGCTCGGGGACCATATGGGATGCTGGGGATCGAACCCGGCTGGGCACAGGCCGGCGCTGCAAGGCAAATGCCCTACCCACTGGACTATCAGCCCGCCTGACAGAACAATTTCTAACTAGACCCATTTTCCAGTTCTTATAAACTTATGCTGGGAAATGATAATTGTTCATTGCAGACTCATGTGGAAGTCAGGGAAGCAACTTTAGTGCTATAGTACATCTTCCATAAACAATTCTCTATCTACAGATGTGCACACAACAACTTAAAACAAAAACTCAAGCTGGAGAGGTAGTATAGCAGATACTCTTGCCTTGTATATGACTAACACTATAGGTCCCTTGAAAACTTATAGGAGTGATCCCTGACCTCAGAATCAGGAGTAACTCTGACCACTGCCAGATAAGGTCCAAAAGCAGGGGCTGGAGTGATAGTCCAGCAGGTAGGGCGTTGCCTTGCACGCAGCCTACCCAGGTTCAATCCCCCATGGACTCCCTATGGTCCCCAAGCACTGCCAGGAGTAATTCATGAGTGCAAAGCCAGGAGTTACACCTGAGCATCGCTGGTCAGACCAAAAAAAAAAAAAAAAAAAAAAAAAAAAAGCAAAGTCAATTAATTAATTCATTAAAGACTCAGTGATACTTTGCTGCCAGTTACTTAAATTATAAAATCATGAAATTTTAATTTTACTATTAATGTGTTCAATGACAAGAAAGAGTCATCAATAATATACAAATTACTCTAATCTCATGTCACTCCTAAAGATTTTCACTTGGGGGAAATGACTCATTATTGCATAATTTGGATAGATACCAAACAAGGATCTCCCCTAAAACAGGTGAGATTCCAGTACAAAGTAGTTTGGAAAATGCACTAAAATTACGACTGCTAGTTGATGCTGAGCTATTTAACAACAAAAGATTTAAGTCGTTAGAATCATGGGATTATCTTTAAACTTACGTTTGATTTTCTTTACAGCTTTAATGTACTGCCCACGAAGTTCTTCCAAGGCCTTCCCACTGTATGGCTGACAACTGTTCTCAGCAGCACCCTCTGATAGAGACCTAAAAAATAAAGTATTAATTGCAAAAAACAGACTGTAAGTGAAAAGCTGGTTTGGGAAAAGAATGTCTAGTATATATTCTAATAAAACAAACTGAAGTGTGCTAAAAATCATATAAAAGACTATTTACCTTACAGTTATTTTTAAAAGCAGAAAAAATGGAAACAATTTAAGTGTTATAGTTACTTAACTAAGTCATGTACACCCACATGATAAAAAATCTAAGCAGTTATTAAAAAGCACATTGTAGGAACTGCCTAATGACTTGGGGAAATGTTTATCTCAAGCAACCAGTTTACATCTCAGTATTTTTATACATGATGTGTGTATAAAGTGGTTTAAATGATGTAAGACAGAGAGTGAACAGGGTAACTTCTGCAATAGGGATTGGGAAGATTCTTTTCTGAATACTTTTTGCTATATAAATTGCTATGCCTGGAATGGGCTTGATGTGGTTGATATGAAAGAGTTGAGGATACTTAGAAATAAACAATTTATTGTTTTTTAATTACTGTAGCTTAGGTAACAAGTTCATAAGAGTGTCAACATTTATGTTCTTGTTTGTTTTGTTTTGTTCTTTGGGGGTCACTTTCAACCACACTCAGGGGTTACTCCTGGCTCTGCACTCAGGAATTTCTCTTGGCAGTGTTCGAGAACCATATGGGATGCCGGGGATCGCACCCAGGTCAGCCGTGCACAGGGCCAAGGTCCTACCCATTGGACTATCACTCTCGTCCCCAATATTCACATTCTTGATGTACAGTTACCACATCTCACCACCACCAACATGGCCAAGACCCTTCAGCCCTGTCCTTATGACATTTCTAGTCTACCTCTTTATTCTCCCCTGCCCCTTCCCACCTGCTTGGTCATCCCAGTCTTGTAGTAATCTAAGGCCAACAAGAAATAAACAATGTCTTAAACAAACAAACAAAACAAAACAAAAAACCTACCTTGGTGGTCCTTGACAAAGTACTCGCAATTCCTCCAATTTATTCTTCATGCCATTATTTTCTTCTATTAATTCTTCCACAAATTTACTATTCTCTTCTAAGAGAGAAAGTTGATATTATATTGGCAATCTCTTTTCTTTCCCCTCAGTCTTTCTTTCCATTCTGTTCCCAATACTACTGTCTACAGAGGAGACGGAGTCATCTCCAGTTGCAACCTATGTCAGCACCCGTTCTGCTGCCCCAACTCTTCAAGTCTATATCCAACTGCCATCTTGCTTTAGGTTAGGAACTATCCAACTGCCATCTTGCTTTAGGCTAGGAACTATCCAACTGCCATCTTGCTTTAGGTTAGCAACTATCCGACCACCTTGCTTTAGGTTAGCAAATATCCTACTGCCATCTTGATTTAGATTAGCAACTAGCCTGGAATAGATTTCCAGCTGTTTCCTTTGTATGTGTTTTGTTTTCCACCAAGACTGGAACTCTAAAGAAATAGAGCAAGTTTCCTGATTTCAGGTTTTCTGTGGATCCAGCTGCACTCTCTTGGCTCAGTGAATGAGCATATCAGTACAAAAGAAAACACAAACCTGAAGCAGCTGCCATTTTCAGAATTAATATAAGATCTTCAATCCTAGTCCTTTGAACTTTAATAAAGGATGAGGAGGCTAATAAAGTCCATGTGATAAACAGGACAAAGCAGGAATTCAGACTGGGAAGGATGTAAGTTTCTATCTTAGCTCTGCTGGGGAAGGAGTGATAGCATAGCTGGTAAGGTGTTTGCCTTGCACAAGGCCAACCTGGGTTTGATGCCCAGCATCCCATTTGGTCCCCCAAGCACAACCAGGAGTAATTCCTGAGTGCAAAACCAGGAGCAATGCCAGATGTGACAAAAAAAAAAAAAAAAAAAAAAAATCTTAGCTCTGCTTCCTACAGTTGGGTGAGTTTAGGCAAATTACTGAACACGTTAAATGGAGATAGCTTGTTTCCTTCCTTGACGATTATAGTAAATTTTTTTTAAAAATGCACAGCATCTTTTACAATACAAATGTACGCTTTATCAGCCAACCCCATCAAAAAAATGGGGAGAAGAAATGAACAGAAGCTTCCAAAAAGAAGAAATTCGAATGCCCAAAAGGCATATGAAAAAGTGCTCTTCATCATTAATCATCAGGAAGATGCAAAACAACAACAGTGAGGTACCATCTCACACCACAGAGACTGGCACACATCCAAAACAGCAAGAACAACCGGTGCTGGCGTGGATGTGGAGATAAAAGGGACTCTCATCCACTGTTGATGGGAGTGCCGATTGGTCCAGCCCTTTTGCAAAACAATATGGGCATTCCTCCGAAAACTAGATATTGAGCTCCCATTTGATCCAGCAATAGCACTCCTGGGAACATACCCTAGAGACCGAAAAACACATAGCAGAAACATTATCTGTACTTCTTTATTCATCTCTGCACTACTCACAATAGCTAGAATCTGGAAACAACCTAAGTGGCCGAGAACAGAGGACTGGCTAAAGATACTGTGGTACATCTACATGATGGAATACTATGCAGCTGTCAGAAAAGACGAAATTGTGAAATTTACCTGCAAATGGATGGACATGGAGACTATCATGCTGAGTGAAATTAGTCAGAAGGAAAAGATATAGAATGACTGCATTCATTAATGGGATAGAAATATATACCAGTGTTTTACTGAGTGTGGGCAATGGTAATATCAGACAAGAACTCACCACTGAATATACACAAAGAGATTTACGTGATAAACCCTAAATGTCTGCAGGGCTAGCTTCAATGTGTAAAAGAAGAGGGAGAGAGATGCAGAGAGAGAGAGAGAGAGAGAGAGAGAGAGAGAGAGAGAGAGGAAAAGGGGGTACCTGCTACTGAGGCAGCCTAGGGGTGGGCGGAAGGGGTATGGGTATACTGACCGGTGGAGGGATGGGTGCTGGAATACTGTATTACCAAGAACCAATTATAAACACCTTGTAACTGTATGTTACACTGTGGTATAATAAAAAAAATTAATTTAAATTTAAAAAAGTACGTTTTGTGGGGGAGGTAAATGTAGGAGGTGTGGGCTATATTCTGTGTGTGCTAAGGAGCTACACCTGGCAGTGCTCCAGACACAGTGCCAGGGAATCAACCTTAGTCAGTCACAAGCAAAGCTAGTGCCTATATCAGCACCTGTACAAGGGTTACCTACCTGTACCATCTCCCACCCTGATCTGTACATTTTAAAACTAGGCACTCATATGTTAAAATGCTACCCAGACCATGAAAAATGGAATTTAAGTAGTAACCATATAAAAATATTGCCACCTAATAGATTTATAATGGAGGGAAATAAAATCAAAACTACTAAATGATTTTGATTCACACCCTTACCTTTTCATAAGCAGCTGTTCTGAACTAAGTCCTAACTCTCCTGGATTATTTCTAAGTAATGGCACGGGATAACCACAAAAGAGTGTGATCTAGTGTAAGGTGTTAAGTATTATCATTTATAAATGATAGCCACATTCAATCCTTGTCATTTTAACCTATAAAAGAAGACTATATGTTTACCATAAGGAGAGCATGAAGAGCAGAGAAAGCAGCAGTGAAATCCATGCTGGAATCCTTGAGGGCGGAGGGAGAAGACCAGCCGGAAGGGTTTTCACAACAATGTAAAATGAAGTGTTTGTATTTCACAGTGACGTGGCAGCCACCCCTGAAGGTGGTGTCAAGAGCGCCATGGTACAATTTACATTTTTGGAGAAGGGCACTCTAGATGCCCTTTGGAGAATGGATAAAAGCTGCAAGATTAGAAGCAGAATGGCTCAGGCGGTGACATGATATCCAGACAAGTTAAAGAGGTGAATGTGGGGATGTGGGAGATGACAGTGAGCCCAAGTGTCCGGACTGTTCTAAAATGATATAATTTCTGGAATTATTTGCAGTGAGTATGGGGGGCACTCTGTTCTTCATTCAAGGGGGTACCATGACCATAAGAATAAAAACTATTCCTTATTCTCAGGGAACTGACTGGTTGAAGAGCATATTAAGCAAGTGAAAATATAGATGGTAATAGAGGAGTTTAGTGCTCTCTGGACACCCAGAAATGGCCAATATAATGACTCAGGAAAGCCAATGAAGGCTTCAGAGATAAGGCAGCTTCTGAGGTGAATCCTAAAGGATAAGAAAAATTAAGCCAAAGAGAGAAGAAGGGGGCAAAGAGTAGCAGAGTGATAATACTGTAGGTAATGCCCAGCAGTTAACTTCCTGACTGATTCAGGAGTTGAGTACTTCTAATATAATGCGTACAGGATACAGGGAGTAAGTGGAAAGAGAATGGTAAGAGTGGGGCCCCAAGATCCAATAGCAGGCTGGAGTGAGAGTACAGTGTAAGACACTTGCCTTTCACACGGCCAGCCCAATCCCTGGCATCACATATGGTCCCTCAAACCCACTGGAGCAATTCTTCAGCACAGAGGCAGGAGTAAGCCCTGAGTACTGCAGTTGTGAACAAAACCAAAAGAAAAAGACAGAGTATGCACAATGGTTTCCTTTCTTCCAAAGCGCAAGGGGAAAATGCCGTAAGGCCCATGAGGAATAAAGTGACCAGGCCAGACCCATGTGCCTTCGCTTTCCCCCCTTTGCTAGAACGTTGCTCTCTTTAGCAAAGGCTTAGCCAAACTTTTCTTGACTCCTACCGGAAGAAGAGTTTATTAATAATTTTTTCCTAACAACAGCACAAAAAACAATTATTCATCTATTTCTAGCCCTCTTCCCTTAATGGTAAGCTTTTCAAGGGAAGGGTAGAGTCCTGCATGACTCCAATGCCATCTCTCAGTGACTAGAATACTCGCTTAATATATGTCTAATTCATCAAAAACAAAGGAATGCGACCTTCTAATCAAAGTTCAAGTTGTCCTTTTGAATGTGGCAATAATTTGGTTAGTAAAAGTATAGCCCAAATTACTTCACATCCGCCCCCAAAAGAGAAGCAGTGCCTATATTAACTTCAAAGGAAAATAAAAGGCCACATTGGAACATTTCAGCCAGGCTCAAGGAGATTAATATTGGTAGCAGTGCTACGATAAATGCTAACCTCCGATTTTTTCCACTACAGATTTGTGCTTCCTTTCTAAGTGCTGAAGATGCCTACAGCATTTCTCCAGTTTTCTTTTCAGATCTTGACATTCCTGCTTCGCCTTTCCAAGTTCTTGGAAGCAGTGTCCACAGCATGAATCTTTAATTTCAAGGATCTTATCTGCAAAAAATTAAATGATAGCAAACTTTTTATCAATTTATGTTGAGAACTGCCACACCCCCACCACCCCAAAAGGGGAAGGAAAGCCAAAGAACATGACTAAAGGCAACAGTCTAATAAAAAAGAAGCATGGTGCTTCAAAGAGAACGATGAAAATCTAAGTCCTAGCTCTCATATTTACTGGCTGTGTGGCTTCGATGAATTTTATGCACCCTCGCTGACACTTGGCTAAATGTGAAACTAAACAATACTATGCCTTTTGAAAATTGCCATGAAAACTCATGCTCAGGACTAGGACTGAATTCCATTCCCACCAATAAGAACCAATGATTATCAAGAAGCTGATGATTTCAATATTGGGACAAGGTATACTAGAAGATGAGACTGGATATTTTCCTGTTCCAGATAATAAGAAACGACAAACTTTGGGCTAGTTAAATTCTCAGAGTGAAGAGAATGCACCAGCTAAATCTGAGACAAAATGAACAATATAGTCATGAATTACAAAACACTGTCTGGTATAAATTATTAATATTAGGAAAAAAAAGAAAATCAGTGAGACATATCAATAATTCTGGCAAAAGTGATCAGATGGGTGGGTAGGTAGGTAGATTTAAATAGCCAGACAGAACTAGACAGATCAGATGGATAGATAGATTTAAATAGCCAGACAGAACTAGATAATTCCAATAACAGACATATGAGAAGAGAATTCTCAATTATAACAATATGCCAAGAGCTAGAAGGTAGAGGATGGTCAAAAGGAGAAAAAAATTGCAATTTTGCTGCCACCGAGTTATAAAGACTGATCAGGCAAGCACCTTCGATGAGACTAAATCTAGGAGAAAGCTTTAATGAGAAGAAAAATATTTTAATTATCTTAGAAGTCTCTCCCCACAGACTATTTACAGTTGCAAGAGTGGGAGAAACCCAATAATTATGTGGTGAAGAAACGGGACGTGTCATGACCAAAAATACACAGATACAATCCAGATTCAGAAAAATCAAGGTCAGTCTTCAACAGATGTGATAACACATAGCACATGCTATGTTCCAAGCAAAAAACACAACCAGAATTTAATCATGAAGAACCAACAAACCAACCCCAAATGAGGAAAGTTCTATAAAAAGTCAGGAAGGCTATAAGGCATTGCAGAGAATATGTCTCTCGGAAACATCAATGCTGTAGGAGACAGAGAGAGGAAATGGAAAATTTTTAGATTTAAGAATACGAAAAGAGATATGATTAAACATAATCCTGATCCCAAAGATTTCAACAAGGAGTGGGGGATAAATGCTGCAAAGGACATAATGGGTCAGTTTACCAAGTCAGAATGCAAACAGGAGGCTGACACAGCACCTTATTATGGGGCCGGCTTCCTTTAGCCTGAGACTATGTCCCAAGACATTGCATGTATCAATAATTCCCTTGCTTTCTTTTTAATTACCACATAGTATTGTACTACCACGGCTTATTCACTCACTAAAGGACATTTTTCTAGTTCTTGACAGTTATAAATAACTATAAATTTTCACAATCTTCTTATGTATGAGTGAATATAATTTTATTTCTCTACCACTAATGCCCAGGAGCAAGATACTAGATAATGTAGTTAGCATACCTTTAACTTCAAATAAATTGTTTTCTAAGCTAAGTATATCCTATTCTATTCTCACCAGCAATATATAACACAGCATATTGCTCTATATTCTTGTCAGGTCACAGTATTTTTTTTACTTTAGACTTTTTATACATGTTTATTGGTATGAATATGTCCAATTTTTAACTTTTTATCAACACTTTAACAGTATTTAAAGTGTCTTATTATTTATATAATATTAATATTACTTAATATTATTTTAATAATATCTTTTTGAATTTATAATAATACTAAACATTTTTTTCATATTTTTATTGTACTTTTTTCCAAGTGTTTCTCTTTTATCCAAGTGTTACCCTATTATTAACAGTATCAGTATATCACACTATCTAAATTAGCATTGGAGGACAGATGTTTTATTAACCAAATTACAAACAATACTGATGTATAATATTATTGATAGTGTATGGAAGTAAATAGCAGAGAAATATTCTTTGGAATTTCTGTAACTTTTCAGTTACAGAAGTTATAAAAAATTTCTATAAAAGTTATAAAAATATTTAAAAACTTCTATTCCTATAACTTTTCAGTAAGTTTTAAATTAGCTCTAAATTTGAAAAATATTTATAAACGTATAAAAACCGTTAGGCAAATAGATAATAATTAATAGCTACTACTCTTGATAATATACAGAATTCATAAAATGAAAATATGTTAAAATAATATAAAAGAGCCAGGAGTCAGCCCAAAAAAAATCTTTGGAAAAAGAAAACCCAGATGTGGGGCCGGAGCGATAGCCCAGCAGGTAGGGTGTTTGCCTTGTATGTGGCCAGCCTCAAAAATCTTATTTGAAGAAATAATAACTGAGAACTTCCCCAAGCAGAGAAAGAATTTAGACATCCAAATCTGGAGATCTCAAAAAGCAAACTAAATCAAAACAAATGCATACCAGGACAACATAATTTAAATGGAAGATGATTTCATTAAAAAATCAAAGATAGGGGCTGGAACGATAGCCCAGCGGGTAGGGTGTTTGCCTTGCATGCGGCCGGCCTGTGCCGGCCTGGGTTCGATCCCGGCATCCCATATGGTCCCCTGAGCACTGCCAGGAGTAATTCCTGAGTGCAGAACCAGGAGAAACCCCTGAGCGTCCCAGGTGTGACCCAAAAAGAAAAAAAAAAATCAAAGATAAGGAGTGAATTCCTAAAAAGGAAAAATCAAAGTCAAAAGCAAAGAATCACACAAAAGGGGAACACGAAAGGCTAGCAGGAGAGATTGACTAAATGCTACAAGTCAGAAAAGGGTAGCATGACATACACAAAATGTTGGATGGAAAAGATCTCACGCCCAGAACACTCTGCCCAGTTGGTTCTTACTCACAGGTGAAGGAGGATTAGAGTTTTCAAAGCACAGACAAAGTACTCCATTACCACTGAACTGCACTATCCCCACCCTTCTCAAAGGGACATCTTTAAAGAAAGAGAAACATTAATTGGAAGTAATGAAATATCTTTATAAAGAAAATTGTGGAAGGAAAATAATAATGAGGACATTTTTCAAGTTTACAGATACCTTTGATATCTCCTTTCTGTTACGTTTAAGCAGAAACTATATTCTTGCTTCAAAATCTTTATTTGGTTCCTTGTAAATAATTCTCATTTACAAGGAACCAAATAATTATGGGAGAAATAATTCTCCCATAACTCACCAACCAAACTACTGGCCCTTCCATAAACATTCCAAGTTCTCTTTTAGCATCCTTTTGCTCACTGTTATCTGCCTGATCTTTCTATATAGCCTGATTCTTCGTTTACATGATCTTAGTTTCATTAAATTATCATTTTTCCAATTACATTATCTGAAATTGTTATAATAGATGCTTGGTGTTATTTGGCTCAGTTTACCTTCAGCTTAAATCAGGGTTGATCTATATTGATTTCTTATGAGAATATTGTCCTAATACTTCACTTGCTGAATATTTTAGATTGTATACCAGATATTTGATATGACCTTTTCTGAGTCTCTGGATTTACTATCTGACTGCTCTGAGAAAATGTGCCTTATAGTTTATCTCATTTTCAGATTCCTTCAGGAATATTTACATAGTACAGGGTCTATCTCTTGGGTAGCAGTTGAAATTTCTGCTCATTCTTTTATTCCTTCATTGGTATGCTTTCCTTTGATCCATACTTACGTAATTTAGAGACCTTAAGATAATCAGACATTTTCTACATACAGATATTTTCTAACCTTCCCATCACTCTTTACTCCAATAGGCTTTCTAATAAAAAGTGCTGCCTGAAATTTACATGTGCATTATTAGTCTCAAAATCTCTTCTGATTTTCAAAGTGCAGGAAGATATACAATCAGATTTTTTTTTGCAGTAAGTTTATTTATTTTTATTTTTATTTATTCATTCATTCATTCTTTATTTATATTTATTTATTTATTTACTTATTTATTTATTTATTTATTTATATTTGCTTTTTTGAGTCACACCCCACAATGCTCAAGGGCTTATCCTGGCTCTGCACTCAGGAATTCCTCCTGGCGGTGCTCGGGAACCATATGGGATGCCGGAGATCGAACCAGGGCCGGCATGAGCAGGCCGCGTGCAAGGCAAACGCCCTACCCGCTGGACTATCACTCCAGTCCCCTTTTTTTGCAGTAAGTTTAAAAATCAGATTTTTACTCACTCTGTGAGCTAAAGGTTTCCTGCCCACAGGCTTGAAATTGTGAAATGGAAATCCCACTAAGGACCACTAAGTCTTGTTATCCTTTTTCAAAAATATATATTATGCATTAATACATGTTCCCTTGCTTTAGAAGTTGACTTTTAGTTTTTACTTATACCTTATACTTTATAATTGTTCTACAAGAGTGTTGATACATATCAACTCATTTCACCATAGAAGTGGGACTCCCAAAAAACAAATTCCTCATAACAAAGTTTAAGGATTATCAGAATCTTCCCCCCACTTCCCTCCAATATATCTTGCTCCATTCTCCCATAACTCGTCAACCATACTACTGGCCCTTCCACAAACATTTCAAGCTTTAAGATCTTTTTTGCTTGTTTTTTTTCCTACATCATCTTTCTGACCCAACTTGATTCTTCACTGACATGATAGTTCATTTCATTTAATTATCATTTCATTTGTCAGAGATAAACATGAAAAAAAATTTTACTCTCCTTATACTAATAAAAGAGGACACATATTACATAGCAATAGTATTACATATTTGCTCACTCTAAATCACTATACACATCTTTTATGCTCACAGCAACCCTCTGGAACCATGACTATAGATGAGATAAATACCGGTAGGAAAAAATTCCATTACCATCTTCAACAGCTGTGTCTTGCAAGGCCAAGGGCTGAGCTCTGTGTCCAGAATCGGGTGCAGGAAATCCTGCCAGTATTTCAGGGTCTCCTGTGTCTGTGACCCCAGTGGTCTTGACAATATTTGTCTGAAATAGATTATCTCCATCATTAATGCCTAGCAAGTCTTCACGCAATTCTCTATATAAAATGTTAATGGTTAAAAATACGAAAAGGAAACACTGCATTAAAAATTCTTGCCTAGAGACAGTACAGGAGCTAAGGTCGATCCCTAATACTTGCAAAGTCTCCTAAGCACCACTGGGAGTGACCAACATGGACCCAAACCCAAGCCACCATCTCCATCCAAATCACTTCGTAAACAATCATGGTTATTTTTCATAAAGGATCATGTGAATACTGCCATAACTAAGAAGGCAGTAAACAAGAATGTCTTATATTTTCCAATTTAGGATCTTATCTGACAAAAAGCCAAAGAGGACCAGCAATGAAGGACAGAAAACACATCTTACACATACAAAATAGAATATGGATTTTAAATAAATTTAAACTATTTTAGTGGTTTATATAATCAAACCATAGGAGATTATATGGAATCGAATTTTTCTAAAAATCCAGAACATTTTGACTATAGCAGGAGATGAAAGTTCATTAGATAAACTAATGCCAAAATACTGCTTTTCAAGAATCTTAAAAAAATAGTTAAAGGAAAAAAGTCGTTTAATGCGCATAATCCATTCTATATTGCTAATATTTTAATATACACTGTCATTTTGTAAGGCATGCCAGTTAAATTCCACATTAGAAAAACTGAGAATCTTGTACAAGTCCATTATTTCATTAACATTTATTGATAGCTAGTCCCTAATAGAGGCTATATGGATACTAAGTTCATTAATGGTGAGACATTCCTTTAAAGCAGTATTTTCAGATTCTGGAAAACTACTTATCCCAAAAAGAACCAAACAAGTGATCTTGAAAAATCTTGTTTAATTACTTAAATCTATATACTTGATTCTGGAGCCTTGATTTCGACTAGGAGTCATTCTCTCAGAAAAATCTACCCATGATGGCCAACAGAAGCAGAGGTCAGCAGATAGAAAGAGCAAAGTCCCTGCAATCAAGAGGACTAGTTCAGAAATAATACAGCTGAGCCCAAAGACATTCATTCGATGTTTTGGTTTCTACTCAAACCTGGGCAAAGTCAGCAAAACCAAAAATGGCAGGAAAGCAGGAAGTTAGTTTTAACTTGGCATTTTAGTAAAAGGGAATGTGCATCTGAGGTTTGCTTGAAAAATCTCACTCCAATGGATATTTCTGTTTACTTTAATTCATCATGAATTGTCATGTGAAATACTGTAAACGGCAGTCAGTTTTTAGAAACCACATTTAACTGTATCCTACCTATCTAAAAAAAAACTTTTGATCATTAAGTCATTTTAATGAGAACATTTTATATGTGCTGAAAACTTTCTTATTTAAATTTGCATTGAGTCTTAAAAACTATAAAGTTAATAAATATAAATTAAATTAAAAGATAGTTCATATTCATGAACCTATTGTAAAAAATTCATAATCATTTCTTTGCCTCATGTTCTAAGTTGAGTTGGCACTAAAACAGCAGACGTCAAATAATTATTCTGAGAAATACCAGATTACGCATTTTAAAGCCACCCTTTTCTTAGGAATGAAATCTAATCCCACCCAACAAGTCACAAAAGTCCTTAGACTCAGCCAAATTATCTGATTCCTTATCCACAGAAGGAAAAGTCACACCAAGTGACAAAAATGGTTTTACTGTACAACCATAAGTCCACTAAGACAATCCTATTTTTTTCTATATATTAATGGTGAGGGAACAGCACTATATTATCTTGAATTTTCTTTTTATTTTATTTATTTTATTTATTATTATTATTATTATTTGCTTTTTGGGTTGTACCCAGCGATGCTCAGGGTTACTCCTGACTGTGCACTCAGGAATTACTCCTGGCAGTGCTTGGGAGGCCATGAGGGATGGCATGGATGGAACCAGGTTGGCTGCATGCAAGGCAAATGCCCTACCCATTGTGCTTTTGCTCGAACCCTCTCTTTGATTTTTAAGTAGAGATTACCTTTCTTAGGAAAGCAAACTCGAAAGACCCTAATGATATGCCCATCTTTTTAATATCTTAAAACTTGTTGTACTTACTTTAATAATAATCTTTATTTTTCAAAAACATCTTAAAGTATTATAAGCAATATTCAGTAGACTTGATTTTTTGCTTTTTGGGTCACACCCAGAGATGCTCAGGGGTTACTCCTGGCTCAGTACTCAGGAATTATTCCTTGCGGTGCTCAGGGGACCATATGAGGATACTGGGGATGGAACCTGGGTCAGCCGCGTGCAAGTCAAATGCCCTACCTGCTGTATATATGGCTCCAACCACTAGACTTGATTTTTGATCAACTATTGTTATAGGTAAAAGCAACTGCTCAGTAGTAACATGCTTCAGAAATGAATAATAAAAAATGTCCCTGGGTCTTTCTGATCCCTTCAGCTCTAAATTCCCATTCCATTTCTAAGGCAAACTACAGAAAGGCCAAGCATACATAGCTTAGCAAAAGCCAAGGAATTAGGTAAGAGATTTGTTGTTTGCTTGCTTGCTTTCTGGGTCACAGTTGACAGTGCTCAGAGCTTACTCCTAATTCTGTACTCAGGAATCACTCCTAGGCAGACTTGGGGATCCATTTGAGGTGCCATGGATAGAACCTTGGTTGGCCACATGCAAGGCAAGCACCTTATCCTGCTGTACTATCACCAGTTCTAGGAAAGATTTTGTATTTTTCAATGAACAACTATATATATAGCTATAAGATAATAAAGTCCAGGGCCAGAGTGATAGCACAGTGGGTAGGGTGTTTGCCTTGGACATGGCCTACCCAGATTCGATCCCTGGCATCCCATATGGTCCCCAAGCACCGCCAGGAATAATTCCTGAGTGCAGAGCCAGGAGTAACTCCTGAACGTCGCTGGGCGTGACCCAAAAAAGCAAAAAAATAAATCACGGTATCACTGTCTTCCCATTGTTCATCAATTTGCTAGAGTGGGCACTAGTAACATCTCCATTAGTCCTGTCACAAGCAAGTGTAACCCAAGGGCATCTGCTTGCTACAGGGACAGGAAGAGCCCGAAACCATTCTTCAGGTCATGGAACCGAAGTCCATAATTGTTACTAGTTTTTGGCATAACAAGTAAATAAAACACGAGTAGCTTGCCAGGCTCTGCCATGTAAGCATAATAATAGGTATATCATTAGATATTATCACCAAATGCACCAGATTTTCCTGGTGGTGAAAATCTTTAATTATAATACCATAATGGACCTTAATTCTTATATTTTAAATATTCTATCAAACAAACTTCATAATACCGACATTTTCCCCACCCTATGCCAAAATAGAATCAGATTCCAAGTCAGTTAAAACTACTGTACTCGGGCTGGACCGACAGTAGAGCGGGTAAGGCATTTGCCCCACATGCGGCCAGACCGGGTTCGATCCCGGCATCCCATATGGTCCCCCTGCACCGTCAGGAGTGATTACTGAGTGCAGAACCAATAGTAACCCCTGAGCATTGCTGGGTGTGACCCAAAAAGCCAAAAAAAAAAAAAAAAAAAAAAAACTAACTGTACTCAAAGTCTATATATAAATCAATTCTGAATTTTTTTTTTTTTTTTTGCTATTTTTTGGGTCACACCCGGCAATGCTCAGGGGTTACTCCTGGCTCTGCACTCAGGAATTACTCCTGGCGGTGCTCGGGACCGTATGGGATGCCGGGATCGAACCTGGGCAGGCAGGGGCTGGCAGCGTGCAAGGCAAACGCCCCTACCCGCTGGTGCTATTGCTCTGGCCCCATTTCTGAATTTTTTAAATCAAACCTTATTTAATCATGAGGTTGCAAGCATTTGGTTTTAGCAGATCTTCCAAATAAAGTAAAAGCAACTATCAGAGAATACTTATACAGTAAGAGGATACAACTCATTCTACATGCACAAATATGGTCTAGAGAAAAGACTGGGTTTCAGGATTTTGTAACTGTGAGCCGCACCTCTATTTGCTTGTTTATACACCAGCATTCTTTCTATTTGGTTGGCATTTTTCCACCAACATGAGATATAAATTCCTTAAGGGCAAGAATTAGACTTCCAAACTACTTAAGAAGCTTCTAAGAAACCCTAGTTAAACAATGCATACTTCTAAAAGTGGTCATGCCCAAAAAACAAAAATGGAAAAGAGAGTTATTTATTTTCTGAAATCTCAGGCCTTTACGAAGAACCACATATTATATTTGTTAAGAAAAAGGAGTCTATCTGGAAACTACATGTCCTGTCTCATATTTATGTACTATGAAAAAGGTTTTTAAAACATTTTAGGGGCCAGAGCGATAGCACAGCGGCTAGGACACTTGCCTTGCACGCGGCAGACACAGGTTCAATTGACAGCATCCCATATGGTCCCCCGAGCACTGCAGGAGTAATTCCTGAATGCAGAGCCAGGAGTAACCCCTGAGCATCACTGGGTGTGACCCAAAAAAGCAAAAATAAACAAAACAAAAATAAATAAATGACTTGATTGGTTTGGGGCAATACCCAGCAGTGCTCTGTGCTTACTCCTGGCTCTGTGCCCAGAGAACAGCCCTGGCAGGGCTCAGGGATAGAATCCAGGTTGGCGTCATGCCAGGCAAGCACCATATCCACTCTACCGTCTCTCTAGTCAAAAAAGCAAAACTTGGGGGCAAATGAGTAAATGTTTTGTTTTGTTTTTTGGGGGCTACATCCTGCAGTGCTAAGGGCTACTCCCGGCACAGAACTTAGGGATGAGGAGGCAGGGAAGCACACATGGTGTTAGAGATGGAGGCGGGCCCTCAATGCACTCCCGCCGTCTGAGCTATCTCCTAGTCTCTAGAAAGTCCTTTAGGTCACTCAGAGAAACATGAAGTCTTACTTTAAAGTGGAAAATAGAAGAAAAGGAAAGGGGGGGATAAATTCCACCCACTTTTTGGGGGATTCCACAAACTTCCATTATCATTTTTGGGGTTAACAGTTCTTTTCCCTTCCCAGAAACATACCTTTTCACATTCTGGGTTAGTATTTTCTATTACAGTGAGCATGTCTTGGAATGCTTTATGTACACAGGCCTTCAGTTTTTCAAAATATTGCACAGATACCCATTTTGATGAGCATGTGGACATAAGTTCCAAAAAGTTGCATGCTCTCTGAATCCTTGACAAACTCCTTCTGTGTACCCTTAAGGAGGAATTCCAGTATAGTGAGCACATCTTCCTCATACTGGTAGATTTCCAGTTGGATCCGCCTGCCTTCCTCCATTGTCCATTCTCTACGGCTCTGTTCTAGACACGTCTGTAATTCTGTCTCCTTCTGAAGAAGCAGTTCCGCTTTTTGTTTCATGAAGTCTTCTTTAGCTGCCGCAAGCACTTCATTGATTTTATTTCGATGATCATCTAAAAACTGCCGGTAATCTTGCTCATTTTGTTCTTGAAGTTTTTGGATTTCTTCTTGCTTTTCTTTGTTCCATTCACTCCGGGCCTTAGCCAGCTCAGCCCTAATAATCACAGGGGTCTCCTCATTCTTTAAAACAAGTTCCCTCTGAAGAGATTCAATCTTCTCTTCCAATTCCTTTCCAGATATTACATTTTTCTTCATATTTTCAAACTCACTTTTCCACTTCTCTTTAGCTTCAGAAACAGCCAATAATATCTAGAGGATACCAAATGTATATTTAAAGGCCTTTATTATTACCCCAATGACCCTAAATTCTCTCCCTCCTCCCCCCAGCCTGCCTCTATAGTGGGCACTTTTTCTTTTCTTCTTCTCTTCCTCTTTCTTTCTCTCTTTCCTCTTTCCTCCCTCCCTCTCCCTCTCCTCTCCTCTTATACTTTGTGGCTTGCCCTACAGACATTTTGGAATTATCATGTAAATCCCTTTTTTGAACATTCATTACCATTTCCCACATTAGTAAAACACTGATATATATATAGATATCTATCTATCTATCTATATAGATAGATATCTATATCTATCTATAGATAGATATCTATATCTATATAGATAGATATAGATATCTATCTATATAGATATAGATATCTATATCTATATCTATCTATATAGATATAGATATCTATATCTATATAGATATCTATATCTATATAGATAGATATCTATATAGATAGATATCTATATATATCAGTGTTTTATATAATATATATATATATATATATATATATTATGTCCCATTAATGAATGCAGTCATTCTATATCAGTCCTTTTCCTTCTGACTAAATTCATGATAGCCTGAATCTAGAAACAACCTAAATGTCCGAGAACAGAAAGAAAACTGGCTAAAAAAAACTATGGTACATTTACACAATAGAATACTATGCAGCTGTCAGAAAAGATGAAGCCATAAAATTGACCTGCAAGGGATTTGGGCCCCTCCACCCATTCCACAGACTCCAGGTCAGTGGGTGTGGCCCTGAGCTGCCAGCCACCACAGCCAACCGACAGAAGACAGACACTCCAGATCTACAGCTGCATAGCTCGGCCTCACGTGGAGCGGCCCATGGAGTTCCTGGGGGGAAAAGTAAAAGGCTCGGCCAGCCCCTGGCCTTGTCCTACATAGCTCCTAGTGCTTGCTCAGCATGCAGGCAGCCACACTGGCCAGACTTAAGAGCAGGGATTTGGGCCCCTCCATCCATTCCTCAGACTCTGGGTCGGTGGGTGTGGCCCTGAGTTCCAGCCACCACAACCATCCACCGGAAGACAGACACTCCAGATCTACAGCTGCGCTGGCACATGGCCGCTCTGTGGCCACACAATAATCTTAGACTATAACGCATATTAGCAGCAGGTCCTTCCCAGGATCTTTCTCATTTATATACTTTAATGATCATTCTAGTTGGAACAAACTGGAGTGGGTATGGGGAATGAGGAATTATGGTGTCACACTAGAACACTATTGAATATTCACATAAAGACATCATACATCATTAGTAGCTGTACGGCAAGCCACAAGTGTAACAGGAGAGAGAGAGAAATACAGGGACAGAGACAAAGAGATAGACAGAGAAGTAAAATGTGCCTGCAATAGGGGCAGGCCGGGTTTGGGTGGTGGGGCGTGTTTGGGATATGGGTGGTGGGAATTTGGCACTGGTAGAGGGATGGGTGCTGGAACACTGTATGGCAGAGACCAAATTATGAACATCCTTTAATTGTATATTTGACATAGTATAATAAAAAAAAAGAAATTGACCTGCAAATGCATGGACATGGAGATTAACATGCTAAGCTCTGGATATTGAGATACAGTATCTGCTTACTAAGTTTTTCCCTTATTATTATAAAGAACATCTTCACCTATGTAGATTTTTTTTATAAACATTTAAGTTTATTTTCTTTTTTTGAAAATATTTTATTATACTACCGTGAAATATACAATTACAAAGATGTTCATAAGATGTTCATATTTGGGTTTCAGCCATACAGTGTTCCAGCACCCATCCCTCCACCAGTGCCCATTTCCCACCACCAATGTCCCTGATTCCCTCCCCTCCCCTAGCCTGCCTCTATGGCAGGTTCTTTATTTCTCTCTCTCTCTCTCTCTCTCTCTCTCTCTCTCTCTCTCTCTCTCTCTCTCTCTCTCTTTTCTCTCTCTCTTTCTCTTTTCCTTCCCTTCCACATTGTGGATTACTATACATACATCAAGAGGTTGTCATGTGTTTCTTTTTGCCTGTATTTAATGCTCAGTTCTAGGTTGGTTGTCAAAGATCAGCACTTTCGATAATTATTAGCACACTGTTCCATTCTCTATCTTACCTAGCCTCTGACTCCCACACATTTGTGATAATTTCCACCTATGACAAGACCTCCTGATCCATGTTTCGCCTGACCTTGGATATTGGTATCATAATATGTACATATATATATTTATGTCATGCAAATAAATGCAGTCATTCTATACCTGTTTCTCTCCTTCTGGCTAATTTCACACAACATAATCCTCTCCATATCCATCCATTTATAGGCAAATTTATCTATGTAGATTTTAAAATGCATGTTTATTAGTCTTTTGGGAAGAGGCAGGGCCAGAACCAGGCAGTGCTTGTGAATCTGTGCTCAGGAGTGAACCCAAATGGTTTAGGGATCAAATGGAGTCAGCTAAAGGGCCAGGTAATTCCATACATCCTCTGTCTCCCTGGCCCCGCATTATTTACTTTGTGTGTTCCTGAATAATTGCAGAGGAATAAAATAACTGGAATTGTATTTTCAGCTTATTCAAGTAATCTGCTATCTAAGATGAGCTTTCCAAAGGAAATCACAGTCTTACTCTTTTGTTACCAGCAGAAAAATTCAGTAGATTTGAAACATATTTCAAGATTACTTTTAGGGAAAGCATGTGACAATGGAAGCCTGGGATTCATTATGAGGCAATTTGGGTGGAGGTGGTGGATCCATGGAATTTAAATGGCCTTCCCAATCTCAGGAAAAGTGCATGCCCTCTCACTTGAAGTTTTATAAAGAGAATTTGACACTATTAATTCAGTGATTCTTGATGTCAGTACACATAGGATCACTTGTGGAACCTTTAAAAATTTTGATGTCCCTTCCACCAAAACAAGCCCAGTGCACGCTACACTCCCAGAGGGTGCCTTGCCCCGAGGGCGCTCCTCCCCCATCCACCTTCACCACCATCCAGGAGCCAGCTGCATTCTAATATCTATTTCAATATTCAATATGCTGCAAATATGTTGTTTTGGTTCAAGTACAGAAAGAAAATTTGGCCTCATACGGATGTGCAATTAGAAGGATGAAAGTCAGAAATCAACAGCGCCTTTAACAAGCCTTCTCAAATAGAGCTCCTTGGGGCAAGATTGATTCTGAAGTTAAAGAAGAGGAAATGCAAGATAATCCTGGAGCATCTTCTAGTACAGTGTGGAAACACTAACCAACTCCCCCCTACCCCTAAAATGGAAGACTATAGCTCCATCAAAGGGGCAGAGAAGTCAACTGAAAGAGTCCCAGTGGCCAAAGCAGGAACAATCTCTGCAAAATCAAGCAAAACAATATTGAGGACCCACCCAGGAGCTGCCCTGGGGCAACCAGCCATAGCATGCAGTCTCAAATGCGGCTGGGGAAGCTGGAACTCTGCTCTCCCCAGGCTAAGCTTGGGAGTGGGCCCATCACTTCTGGGGGTCCCGGAAGCAGCCAGATGAGACTCGCCACCACCCTAGCCGCCACCTTTGCTGTCCGTAAGCTGGGATGCTACCTCAAGACCAGATTAACAGAGCAAAAACAGTTCGAGTCCAGGTAGGCAGCTCCCAGAAGCGGGAATCACTGGGAATTCATCAAATGGAGCCAGGGCCGGCCCTTCCCACTCCATTTTGGCCGAGCCTGGTGGCCCCACCCAGGAGCTGCCCTGGGGCTACCAGCCATAGCATGAAGAGCCTCACACGTGGCTGGGGAAGCTGGAATTCAGCTCGCCCCAGGCCCAGCTGACCATGGGGCTCCCAGGAGGACAGATGGGTTGTGGGAGTGGGCCCATCACCTCTGGGGGATCCCGGAAGCAGCCGGATGAGACTCGCCCACCACACTAGCCACCACCTTCGCTGTCTAGATGCTGACCATGAGGCCCCTAAGTCGCGTGCCACGCCGGTCCATCAAACGAGTGGAAACAGTTATGTCCTTTAATGTACTACATTCTATGATGTGCAGGAAAGTTTGGCAGGAGGGAGAGATAGAGAGGAGAAAAAAGACATACAGAACCCTCCAAGTAGTTGAGGTGTGGGAAGGGGGCAGGAGGTGGGGTTATTGGTGATCGGAGATGGGTTCGGGTTGGAGGGATGGGTGTTGGAACACTGTAGAATCAAAACTCTACATGAGTATTTTGCATTTGTATGTCTAAAAGTGGAGTAATAAAATTTTGGGAAAGAGAAAAAAAATTTTGATGTACACTGCAATGAAAACTTTTAAGGAAATGGGAAAAAAACCTAGAATTTATATGAAACCATAAAATCATAAAAGCAAATGGCTAACAGCAATCCTGAGGAAGTAAAAGAAAAATGGAGTATAGTGTAACCATATTTCGAACTATACAAAAGCAACAGTAATTTGTAAAAGCTCAAGTAAAAATACACATTTATGGATATTTAATTCACAACAAAGGGACTAAGACCTCACAATAGAGAAAGGAGATTCTTCAAAAGTCAGTGGGACAATGTGTAAGAGAAGGAAAGAGGGAAGGAGAGAGAAAAGAGATAAAGAAACTGCCATTTTGGCAGGCTATGGGAGGGGGAGGGGAATTGGGGACATTGGTGGTGGGAAATGGGCACTGGTGGAGGGCGGGGTGCTAGAGTACTATGTGACCAAAACCTCTAAACATGAACAACGTTGTAATTGTATATCTCACGGTGGTATAATAAAATATTTAATAAAAAAAGGCAGTGGGAAAACTAAATAGTTCCACGCAAAGAATGAAGCTAGACTTACTCTCTAACCCTTATATAAAAATATATTCAAAATGGATTAAAAGCCTACAGTGTTAAGATCCCAAACCATAAAGTACACAGACAATAACGAAATTGAAATATCTCCATGACATTAGCATTAGAAATACTCTGGGGACTCAACCCCAATAGCAAAGGGAAATGAAAGTAAAGATAAACCATTGGAACTGTATTCAAAAAGGATTTCGTAGCAAAAGAAACAAAGATTGAAAAGAGAGCCTACTAAATGATAAAATATTTGTACTTCACATATGTTAAAGGTTCAATATACAGGTATATAAAGAATGTATATTTAATAACAAACCAAACCCCATTCAATAAAAAAAAATGGGTAGACAATTTGAAACCCTTCTCCAAAGAAGTTCAGATGACAATCAGATCAAAAAAAGCTCTTCTTCAGGGTACTGTAAATGACAACCACAATCATACTATCACATCAAAGGCAATAATAATTACTGGAAAGTATGTAGATAAACTGTCATGCACTGTTGATGGGATGGTAAATTGGTGCATCCTCTTTGGAAAATGATATGGAGCTTTGTCGGGACGCCGCCAGGGTCCCCAACAGTGCCGGGAAGCGAGTTTCCTTTGCAGGGAGTGGATGAAGACTCAGGAATCCGATGCAGTTTTAAAAGGCTTTACTTATCACAGGTTCGGGCATACAAGTCAGCAGTAGAAAAAACCCTGTGCTTAGGATTCCCAGCTAAAACCCCAGCCACGTGTAGGCTAAGATGGCGGCCACCACATGTTAAGGCCCTGAAAAGAGGAGACAAAGACCACCAAGAAGAGTGCAAGCTCACAAAGAGAGAGGAGAGAGAGAGAGAGAGAGAGAGAGAGAGAGAGAGAGAGAGAGAGAGAGAGAGAGAGAGAGAGAGAGAGAGAGGAAGCAGGCTAGTTTTATGCCCCTGTAACTCAGACCTCCCACTATTATGGGAAGCAGGGAGGGTCAAATGCCCTTAGGTAATTTCTCCCAGCACCTCACCTAGGCCCTTTTATATGCTAACATTTTGAGCCAAGATCTGCCTGGAAATGCCTTTATAGGGTAGAGAAGGGGGTTTCTGAGATGGCATGTCTCTGTACCAAAGACTAATACTAATGCCAATTAAATATTTCTCCAAGCCTTCACAAGAGTCCCATCTACTTCACGGTAGTTTTGTATTTTAGTTGTCTTTGAGTTATCAGGGGAGCCAGGCTTGCTTGCTTGGAGGCAAACAGCATTTCTCTCTGGTCTAATTACTTGGAGATCCAACGTGGCCGGGCAAATATGCTGGTAAGATCTAGCTAGTCCCACGATGATTGTGGTAGCATGAGAGAATATTTATACCAGCTAGTACAGAATACATGGTCAGATAAACTGCCACATTTAGACTACCCCCCTTATCTACGAAGTGATTTGCAGGAGGCAATCCAGAGCAGATGCAGAGGCTCATAGAGGAGTCCTGCAACAGAGCTTCTTCAAGACAGCTGTTATACTATACAGCAATCCCAATTTTGGAGGTCTAGCAGATGACTGTGAAATCACCACAGAAAGCTATATTCTACCTCAATGTTTATGGCAGCATTATTTAAAAATACCTAAATTCTGGGAAAAAGTGATTAATAGAGTCCATGACTAAGTAAAGATGATATGGAACATTTATACAATGGAATACTATTCTATTTCAAAAAGTTTTAAAATGTTGCCAATCACAGCAAAAGGGAAAGAGCTTAAGGGAATTACATAAAGGGAAGTAAGATAAAAAAAAAATGATAAGCACTAGATTTTATAAATTTATAAAAATTGGTAGTAAACAACACAAAACAACTTAGACTGGGATATTGTTCAAAGAGCAGACCATGAGCCTTGCATGTGTGAGGCCCTGGGTTCAATCCCCAAGACTGCTTGGCCACCTGTGATTACTCGTTATGACCTTGACCCCTAGACCTTGTAACAACAATTATAGCAATCAAAAACCAGTGGACAGAAGTCACCTGAGGAGAAAGGAGTGGGGAAGAGGGAGAGACTTAAAAAAAATAAAGTACAAGTTTAAAAAAATTTCTTTGTGGCCAGAGAAAAGACACAGCAAATAGGGTATTTGCTTGCCCCAGCACCAGATAGAGTCACTGAGGTCATCTAGGAATGATCTCTGAGTAGAGCCAGAAGTAAGCCATGAGTACAACTGGGTGTAACCCATAAAAGCAAAAAATAAATTCCTTGCCCAGGTCACAGCCTGTATTCATAAAGACAAGGCATGAGGATGGAACCAGGCAATCAAATTTTATTAAATATCCTCAAACATCAATAAACAGCAAAGTATGGGAAACACTGAATCAATCTACTTCTAAGATGTACTCTGTCCTTTCCAGAGAGCCTAATGGATCATGCTAACCTTAGAAGAACTCTCCCGCCAACCAGTATAAAACTCATCCATATTCATCCATAGCACCTATGGTGTATAAGGAGGATACGGCATGTTGCCATTATGTTCTATGGCTGGATAATTTTCTACAAGAATGCTACTCACAGCCCGAGACCACAACATCATATTGCAACAGTGTCTGTTGAAAATACAGCTTCTCAAAACTCACTGCAAAATGCTCCCAATTGGAATCTCTTAAGAGAAACTCCTGTCATCTGACCCAGCAAGCTCTCCCAGTGCCTCTCACAACTACTCAAGTTTAAAAGGAAACACTCTCAGAACCTCCAGAGGTGGGAGCGCTAGTCCAGCGAGTAGGGTGCTTGCCTTATATGTGGCCAACCCTGGTTAGATCCCCAGCATCTCATATGGTACCCCAAGCACCGCCAGGAGTAATTCCTGAGTGCAGAATCAGGTGTAACCCCTGAGCATTGCTGGGTGTGATTCCAAAAAAAAGCAAATAATAAATAAATTAATCAGTGTATCACTGTCTTCCTGTTCATCATCGATTTGCTCGAGAGGGCACCAGTAACATCTCCATATGTCCTGTCTCATGCTAGTAGAGCCCAAGGGCATCTGCTTGCTCCAGGAACATAAAGAGCCTCAAATAAATTAATAAAATTTAAAATAAAAAGGAAACAATCTCTCTGTATGTCTGTATACCTCAAGAGCACATTCAGGTCTCCTGAATGCAAGGAAAGAAAGGAGAAAGAAAAAAGAACACAAGAAAGATCTTAGGGAAATCTCGCTTATTTTATTTTCTATATTGTAACTAACTTTATTATTCTGACTGCAGTGCCTTGAGGCACATATACACACCATATCATTCCTTCCCTCTTGAATGATGTGAACAAGGACGCCAAGAGCTCCCCCGACTTCTGACAACTCAGGAGAACACTTACCCTTCTGGACACAGAGCTCTCTTGTTGTTCTTCCCACTTCTTCTGCTCCACCCTAATCCGTGCTTTATACTCTGCAAGATCTGGCAGTTCTTCCAGCCAGCGAAGACGAGCATTCTGCACAGCCACTTCTACCTGTGAAATATTACAAGAGATAAAGTGAAATATAAAAAAAAAAAAATTGGCACACAATATGGAGATACACATACATTTGGAGATACACATACATTTAACACAAAGGTAGAGTTGGTATTAGGTCATATTTTTACAAAAATGTTCAGTATATTTAAATTCCAGGGAGTTCAAAATATGTTTAAAAAAAAAGGTAAAACTCACATGAAAGTTCATACTAAAAAATAAAAACACACATGAACGGCTTGTTTTTCAAACCCACATTCTCTGTTTAACATGCATCTTGTTTATTTCTATCGTTTTCTATTTGGTTTTGGGGTTTTTTCCTCCCCTAACTGAATAACTGTGAATTACACAGTTGCAAAGTTATTTGTGATTGAGTTTCAGGAGTACAATGTTCCCAAACCAGGGCCTGAGTGATAGCAGAGCAGGCAGGTGTTTGCCATGCACATGGCTAACCAGGTTTTGATCCCAGGCATCCCATATGATTCCTCGAACCCTGCCAGGAGTAATTCCTGAGTGCAGAGCCAGGAGTAACCATCAAACATTGCAGGGTGTGACCCAAGAAGCCAAAAACTAAACAAATGAACAACAACCAAAAAAACTGTTCCCACACCAATCCCTTCGCCAGTGTCCACTACCCTCCACTTCCCCAGTTTCCTTCCCGCCTCTCCTCGCCAGTCCCAGCCAGCCTCTGCAGTAGGCACATTTTCCCTATGTAATTGTCCTACTGTTCTCTTCCTTTGCTTATTCCTAACCCTGACCAGTGGCAAACTTCTTATTTTGCTTATTTCTACCTTAGAAGCCTATGTTCTCTCTTAAACACATGTCCTCTCTTTTGCTCCCTCACATCTTTCAAAGAAAGTCTTGCTTACTAAAAACTACTCTGCTCCACTTAAAAAAAAAAAAAGAACATCAGTTGCAGGACTCCTCTAAGGCCTCTGCATCTGCCCTGGATTGCCTCCTGCAAATCACTTCATAGATAAGAGGGTAGTTTAAAAGTGGCAGTTTATCTGACCATGTATTCTATACTGGCTGGTATAAATATTCTCTCATGCTACCACAATCATCGTGGGACTAGCTAGATCTTACCAGCATATTTGCCTGGCCACGTTGGATCCCTAAATAATTAGACCAGAGAGAAATGCTGTTTGCCTCCAAGCAAGCAAGCATGGCTCCCTGATAACTCAAAGGCAACTAAAATATAAAACTACCGTGAAGTAGATGAGACTTGTGAAGGCTTGGAGAAATATTTAACTGGCATTAGTATTTTAGTCTTTGGTACAGAGACATGCCATCTCAGAAACCCCTTCTCTACCCTATAAAGGCATTTCCAGGCAGATCTTGGTTCAAAACATTAGCATATAATAGGGCCTAGGTGAGGTGCTGGGAGAAATTACCTAAGGGCATTTAACCCTTCCAGCTTCCCATAATAGTGGGAGGTCTGAGTTGCAGGGGTATAAAACCAGCGCTTCCTCTCTCCTCTCTCCTCTCTCTCTCTCTCTCTCTCTCTCTCTCTCTCTCTCTCTCTCTCTCTCTCTCTCTCTCTCTCTCTCTCTCTCTCTCTCTCTCTCTCTCTCTCTCTCTCTCTCTCTGCTCTCTTTGTGAGCATGCACCCTTCTTGGGAGTCTTGTCTTCTCCTTTTACAGGGCCTTAACATGTGGTGGCCGCCATCTTGGCCTACACGTGTCTGGGGTTCTAGCTGGGAATCCTAAGCATAGGGTTTTTCCTATTGCTGACTTGTATGCCTGAACCTGTGATAAGTAAAGCCTTTTAAAACTGCATCGAATTCCTGAGTCTTCATCCATTCCCCACCAGCTTCGGACGTAGAAGGGAACTTGCTTCCCCGCACTGTTGGGGACCTCGCGGCATTCCCCGACAAACATTGAGCACTATTTACAATAGCCAAGATTTGGAAGCATCCCAGGTGCTCAATGATACAGTGGATAAAAAAAAATAAAGAAGTCACACACACACACACACACACACACATATATGTATATATATGATACTTTTTACCTACTCTATCATATGTATACATATATAATTATTATTCATATCACTATTATGCATATGTTTATGCATATGTTTATGTAATTATATGTATTATGTGTATATGTATATACACACACACACACAAATGGGAATGCTACTCAGCTACCAAAAAAGACAAATCCAAGCATTTTGCAACAACATAGGTGTGATATATTAAATAACATAGGAGAAAGAAAAAATATCAGATATACATATGATCTCACAGGTATGTGGTATATAAAGAAAGGAAATAGACATTATCTAATAAAAATAAAAAGCTTACTGTACTAAAGGGATCAGGGAAATTGATGGGAAGAGTTTTATGATAAAGGGATATTGGGGTGTTTGGGGACCATACCTGGCTATGCTCAGGAATCACTCCTGGGGAACTCAGGGGACCATATGGGATGCCAGGGATCAACTCCGATTGGTCACATGCAAGGAAAGCACACTACCTGCTATACTATCTCTATGGCCCCAATGGTGTCTTTTAAAGACTTCAAAATACATATTAACCTAAAATGAACCTCTGAAGACTAGAAACTGGCAGGAGGCCTGTGAGTCAAAACTATTTTCACAATGATATTCAGACAATATCTGTCTTTCTGCTCCCAGTTCCTTGTGTATAAACACAGCAGACCTCCAGAGACTGCACACTATGTGATCTGTCACTTCTCTGGCACTCAATGAAATGTTGGGCCATTCCTGGATTTTAAAAATTCCCTAGATATATTTTCAAACACAGTGAATAGACATAAACTCAGAGAGCAAAGGTTCTCTCAAGTCCTCGACATTTTAAAAGAGATGTGCAATAATAGCTAACACAGATACACTAATAATGCCTCATCTCACTCTGCCCTTAACTCTGAGTTAAACTTGTCTCAATATGACATTTTTGGGAAACCAACTAACTTGTCACGATTAAGAGGGTTGTGAGAGCTGCCAGAGGCTAATGGCACTGATTGTTGTTAACATAAGGAATTTATCAACACAAAGTTCCACTTAAGGGGCATGACTGCAGATTCAGCCTAGCAAGTTTCAACACAAATACTGTTACGTAACTTATTCACCTTAAGTTGTGTAACTATAACTGTTTTATGAAATATTCTATGTAAAGTGAGATCTGAAAGATTCATAACTAAATTATGGCTCTTTGATCTATAAAACACAATCTTTAACTTTATGCATCTTAAAGCTAAGACTGACCTCAGAGAAGCATGTTGTGAACTGAAAGATGATACCAGGTGATACAAGAAAATAAAGGTTTTGTGACAGAAATAGAATAAAGAAAATTTTAGGAGCAGCATCAAAGATTTTCTAGCCAAAAATGCACAAAAATTTTAAAGACAAAGTTATGAACAAATTCAAAATCAGTGTATTAAAGGTATGAGTAGATGGACAATCCCAATAATTTACTACAGTAGACGTGTCTAGTTAGTACCTGCTTGGCAACATTTGTACAATATTTAAGTTCCAGTTCCACCTCCAGTTTCTCCATGCCCCCTTTGATGGCCCTTTCCTTATCTTGCTCCAAATCTTGACGGATTTTCTCCTTCTCCTCTTCCAATATGGCTGCCATCTCTTCCTTGGAAATAACATCAGTGGTGGCTACTTGGTCGGTCTGACTGCAACAATCTGAGGTCTTCTTTTTCACTGCCTTTACAGTCTGATCCAGCTTGGACTGCCACTCTTTTTCAAGTTGCTGAATAAGTTCTTGTTTCATCTGTTTTCACATGAGAAGAAAAATATTCAAGTAAGTAACAACTAGAATGAAGAGCTTGCCAAAGACAACCAAAGTCGCGACTAAAAACTATTGAGACACTGTTAGTCATTAAATGTTTTAGAAACCCAGTCAATAAAAAAATTCACAGATAAAACCAAAAAGGTATTCTTTGACCTTCTCTATGTGACACAGGTGACATGGAAGACTTCAATAAGTCATAAGTCTGGGTTATCTTGAAATGGCAGCAGGTTGACCGTAGTGACACCCAGCACTGCAGCATCCTGAACCCTAGCACAGAGCTGTCCTCACAGGTTGGCCAGCAACACCAGAAATCACCTTAGGGTTCCCTGATCACTGCTGGGAGGCTACCGTGGCTCCAGCCTCCAAAAAGGAAAGAAAATGTTGCTATTAATATGTACTTCCAACCTGCAACAGCAATAACTCAGTCTAGGGAACTCAATACAGTCTGAAAAATTAACAATTTCTATTTCTATTTTTGCGTCACACCCGACAATGCTCGGGGTTACTCCTGGCTCTTCGCTCAGGAATGACTCCTGGTGGTGCTAGGGGGACCATATGGGATGGCGGTGAGCAAACCCGGTTTGGCCGCATGCAAGGCAAACACCCTACCCGCTGTACTCCAGCCCCTGAAAAATTAACAATTTTAAAAGGTGCACTCACTTTAACATTAGAACCACGTTAGAATCTGGTTGACTGTTGGGACTTTTGGAATCCCCAACAGTACTGGGGTCTATCAGGTTCCCTGTCCAAATTCAGGGCCAACGATTGTCCTCTCCAGCTGATGGGCAAAGAAGCATGACCAACAGTTGTAGAAAGCCTAAAGCTTTTTTAATTCTTAATGCCACACACTCTCCACTCTAACCCACTCCATACACACAGACACTGAATCCAAATCTGCTAGAGATATATAGTTTACAAAAGGGTGCAGGGAGACACCAAAGGTAAAAGGCTCTTTTATCCCAAAAACAAAAGAGGTGAGAAAAGCTTCCTCCCACTGGGAAGATCAGGGGATATACCCCTGCTGGGGGAGGCAATAGGGCAGAAACTGGGAACTGGGGGGTTGTTTTTCTCCCATCCTTGGCTGATAAACAATCATTTCAATAATTTTTCTAGTCATTTTTGTATAGACACAGTCAGAGAGACATTTATCTACATCGAGGATTAGGGTGACCTTTCCTGAGGAGATCACACCATATAGCCTAGTCTATATTCCCTCACCAGATTGATCATCTCCTATTCCCTTAATGTCCTATCAATCCACAGCTTATCTTAGGTTAAAACAGATCTTGCTCTTTTATCTTTGGATCAGAACAGGGCTTACTCTAAGGTCTTGCACTCAAAACATTAGTTGTACCATTTTGAAGCCAGGGTCATCACTTTTCCTGGTCCCATACAGTTCCACATGGGATCCTCTTTGGGGGTGTGAGGAATTAGAATTTATCCAAGGGCAACTGAGGCATCATTTAATTAGAAAATGACAAGTGCCCAGAGGAAACTAATTCACCAATGCATAGTCTTTAACCACCTTCCTGTGTGAATACATTAAATCTTTTGTGAGGCCAAAGTGGTAGCACAGCGGGTAGGGCATTTGCCTTGCATGTGGCCCACCTGGGTTCATCCACAGCATCCCATAGGGTGTAATTACAGGTGTAATTATGAATGCAGAGCCAGGAATAACCCCTAGCATTGCTGGTGTGATTCAAAAAAGCAGAAAAAAAAACTTTTGTGGAAACATTAACATATGTAAAGAACTTACAGAAAAGAGAAGCAATCCTTTCATTTGCAAACCAAAACCCATGACTAGCAAGTAGACCTTGAAATAAACTCCAAGAGTTTACCACACTATTAAATTCTACTCTGAAAACTTCATTCAAGAGTACAGCATATTGGCAAAGCATCTTCAGATTTCTCTCCACTTTCAAAACAACAGTAAGATGCACCCAGTCTTAGGGAGAACAGTGAAACAGAATAACTGCTTTTCCTTTTTCTTTTTTTTTCTCTCCTGGGTATTCTGGGTTCTCACACTGCTTTCTACCATGAAGGGCCCTTAACAAGACTGCTTCACTTGAGATACCAGCAGCTTTCATGGCAGCTTATATCCAGACATACTCACAAAAATGAT
The DNA here is from genome assembly GCA_021461705.1 of Cryptotis parvus. Taxonomy (NCBI): domain Eukaryota; kingdom Metazoa; phylum Chordata; class Mammalia; order Eulipotyphla; family Soricidae; genus Cryptotis; species Cryptotis parvus. Next base: position 14,204 of record JAJIBD010006256.1, on the reverse strand, counting down.
TAAAGTTACTGCCTAGCTGATCTCCCTGGTCAATAATGGGTTAACAAAGACAACAAAGTAACAATAAAAACATACAGCCATTTAGAATATGGGGTTTTGTGCTATCAACCCATATATTGATGTGTTTGATATTTAGCTATGTTTATATACACTATTCTGAAATATATGTATCTACGCATATGCACATGCGCACACAGAGGCATGAATTACATAAATAATATAAACTGTTAGGGTTAGGGTTCATTGGCCAACGTGGCAAGGCACAAGCCTCAGGCAACCAAATGCTAACATCCAAGCTTGCAAAGCAGTGCAGAGAAGCGATAATGGAAGATCTCAAAGAGAGAAGAGCAGAAATACTGGAAGATGCATCAGAAGCCCAGAAAAGCATTTGCAACGCCCACCTGTCCTTCGCCAACTATAAGACCAAGATGACTGCCCTCCAACGTCCTGATGGATCTATCACATCTTCCAGAAAGGCAATGGAGAAGACTATCCATGACTTCTACTCAGATCTCTTTGATAGCCATGTCCACCTTCCCACATACCAAATTCCGCAGGATAGATATGACGTTCCCAAAGTTCTCCCTTCTGAAATCCAACACGCCATTTGGCGCAGTAAAGAAGGGAACAGCATAAGGCCCAGACAAAGTCAGACCCTGAACACCTGAAGAATCTGCCTTCAGTACTCATCAATACACTGGCTCAGCTCTTCACACGCTACCTGTCCGAATGCAAGGTGCCCTCCCATTGGAAAACCAGCAAGACAGTTCTACTGTTCAAGAAGGGAGACATCCACAACATTGGCAACTATCGCACCATCTGCCTGTTGTCTGTCATCTACAAGCTGTTCACTTGAGTCATCCTGAACAGGATTGGCAGAAGATTAGATGAAGGACAACCATGAGAGCAAGCTGGCTTCCAAAAAAGGATTCAGCACAATCGACCATATCCACAAGGTAACCAAGCTCATTGACTGCATTTACATACGCCTCAGAGACCTGGGCCCAACGAAAGCAGGATGAGAACGCTATTTGGGTCTCCCAAAGAGGAATCAAAGAGCTATGCGTGGAATATCACGCTCACTCAAGTGAAAGAAGGAATCCGAGCACCGACCTCTGTTGCTGTTCCAGAGTCAGGGATGCTCTCTCGTTTGCCAAGGCATCGAAAATCAGATGGGCTGGATATATAATGCGATTTGGAGATGACTGCTGGACTAGAGCTGTTACCGACTGGATCCCACGGGATGTCAAAAGATCACGTGGCCGCCCACCTACAAGATGGTCAGACTTCTTTGTCAAGACCCTGAACGGGTATCCTTATAGGGACTGCAAACCCAAATATGAACTTTTTAATTGTATATCTTTGTAATTGTAAAAATAAAAAATTTTTAAAAGACCCTGAACGAACAGTTTGAGGCTCTTCGTATTCCTGAAGCAACCAGATGCCATTGGGCTACACTGGCACGTGATAGGGTCAAATGGAAATATTACTGGCGCCCGCTCAAGCAAATCGACAAATAACAGGATGCCAAGTGATCAAGTGAATATAAACTGTAAAGCCCATATCTATTGTATGCAGCAGTCTTGAGTCTGCTGCATACAATAGATACGGGTTTACAGTTCGAGGGTTCAAGTCCTAGCACTGCACAGTCCCCAACCACCACAAGAACTTGACTCCTCTAACTACCACCTGGTATGGCCCTAAAATCAAAAGCAATCCAAACAAAAACACCATGTCAGCATAAGGCGACAGTGAACAAGAGGCCCCTTCTCAGCCCCATGTGCCCAGATAAAGAGCCTTATGAAAGGGGACATCTACATTTTTGGAAGTGTGGAAACTGGCAATAAGTGTTGAACTGTGACCTCAGGACCTGTGCCTCTCCACTCCCTCCCCCTGACCAGCAGGTGGTGACATGGCTTCCCAGGCAGCAGCTGTTTGGACTACAAGTTATTCTTCCCTTCCACATTGCATTGGACCCAGATCTTGACCTCTTATACTAAACTCTCATGAGGACAGCCTGGCCACCCCAACCACATTAGGCCCATTAGCCTATACCAATCAATCTACCCCAAAAACTCACAAAAATAATGGTGAACACAAGAATCAATACAATCGCAATCTAAAAACAGTAAATTCAAGCCAAAGAACGTGCCCTCTGAATCACTGCTGGTGGCCCTACACAAGCCACACAGGAGCAGCAAAAAGGGGGTCATATCGTTGAAAGAGAAAGAGGAGACCAATATCTACTGAGCTTCCAGAGTCCTACCTGGCAGTGAGAGGGGGACACGGATAGTGCACTGGAAGGATGCACCTCCAGACTACACGGCATCATGGGGAAACAGCACAGATCCCCACCAAGAGGAATGAAGAAAAGAGCCCTGAAGCCTCAACGAAGAATACCCACATACATAAGCTCTGTTTGTGCTGAGAATGGTGTAAATGGTGAGGATATAAATGGTGAGGATGTTTAATGAGCTCCAAGATACAGTGGAACTGACGGCCAATAAAACACAGGAGGAAATGAGAGCAGAAATAAGAAAACTACAAACAAAAGTGTCATTAAATAAAAAAAATTCAGTAGATGAAATGAAAAATTCAACAGATGTCCTGAACAATACAATGACAACAGTCGAAGACAGAATCAGAGACCTTGAAGATGAGCTGCAGAAAGTATTCAGACAAAAGAAGATGGAAAAAGACCTCCCTCAAAATAGCTCAAGGGTGGGCAAGAGAATGAATTCAAGAGGGATGAATTCAAGAGGAAAAGCATACGAATCATCAGAGTTCCAAAGGGAAAGGGAGGCAACCCCAACGAGGTAATAAAAAAGTTCCCAGAGCTGGAGAACTCAGGCATCCAGCTCCAAGAAGCCTGAAGAGCTAAAAAAGAGACCGCAGTAAAAAGATTCCAAGATTTAGAATCATAGTTATTACACATTACTATAGTAATCAGAACAACAGATACCATAGAGACACGATACTGCAAGCACAAGATCAAAGAAGGAAATTTCATACAGAGGAGCGTCCCTTAGATTTAGAGCAGACTTACCAGGTGAAACCCTCTGTGGTGGATATAGTGAAAAAACTCAATGATGTATGGGGTGAGAATGGTGGAATATAGTGAAAATAACTCAATAAAATGATACCTCACCAAGACAGTGGTGGGATCACTGTATCACTGTATCACTGTCTTCCCATATATCATCAATTTGCACGAGCGGGCACCAGTAACAGCTCAATACATCCTGTCACATGCAATATAGCCCAAGGGCATCATCCCACTCCAGGAACATAAAGGCCTCAAACTATTTCAGCAGGTCATGGGAATGAGGTCTATAACTGTTACTGGTATTTGGCATGTCAAATATGACACGGGTAGCTTGCCAAGCTCTGCCATGCGGGTGGGATACTCTAGTAGTCACCTCAGACTTGAACAATTATTGATGAACCACCGATTATTGATGACACAAAAGTATGCAAAAAATATTGGTGAGAACAAATATTTGCTAAAATTCAATTCATGATATTTATTATTAAGAAATTAACCATCACCTTCCCTAACTTCAAACTACTACAAAGCAGTAGCAATTAAAACAGCATGGTGCTGAAATAAAGACAGTCTCTCAGATCCATGGAATAGAGCTGAATATCCTAAGACAAACCCTCAGGTATATGATTAGTTCATTTTTGATATAGGAATAAAAAAATAAAAGTGGAGCAAGGAAAGCCTCTTCAATAAGTGGTGCTTGGAAAACTGGTTGGCTACATGCAAAAATATAAATTCAGATCTCTTTCTAGCCAACCAGTTTTCCAAGCACCACTAAGAAGCTTCTGCACCTCAAAGGAAATAATGACAGATACAAAGACAGCCCACAGAAAGAGAAAAATTATTTACCCAACACTTGTGTGAAAAGGGATTAATATCCAGATATATAAGGATCTGGTAGAATTTTATATAGTGAAAAAACTCAATGAAATGAACACCTCACCAAGAATACTTTACCAAGTTAGACTCTCATTCAGATTTGAAGGAATGATACACAACTTCATGGATAAACTTGAAGGAAGTTTATCCATGAACTTCATAGATGCAAATGAAGTCTATGGAATTTCATAGACTCAAAATCAACTTTAAAAGGACTGAAGGCTACTTTAAGATAACACCCACAAACATAACAAACTATACAGAAAGATGGCACAAAATCCCATGACAACAATCTCTCTCAATGTCAATGTTCTAAATGCACCAATTAAGAGACACAGTGGCAAAATGGATTTAAAAACTCAGTGGAACATTCTGCTGCCTATAAGAAACACATTAGTACAGTCAGAGCAAACACAGACACAAAGGCTGGAAAACAATTCTTCAAGCAAACAACTCTTCCCAAAAAAAAGCCAGGCGGCCATACTAGTATCCAATAACAAAGACTTCCAAGCAGAAAAAGGTTAGAAGAGATCATCAGATGATCGGGCCATAATGTTAGCACAGTGGGTGGGGCATTTGCCTTGCACGCAGCCAACCCGGGTTTGATTCCCGGCATCCCATATGGTCCCCCAAGCACTGCCAGGAGTAATTCCTGAGTGAAGAACCAGGAGTAACCCCTAAGCATCACCAGGTGTGACCCTAAAAGAAAAAAAAAGCGGTTAATTTTTTTTGTCCTTAATTACCAAGGGAAATGTACATGAGGGAAAATTTACACTTCTAAACATATGTGCACCCAATGAGGGGCCAGCAAATTACTTAAAACAACTGCTGTTAGACTTCAAGGAGAACACTAGCAGCAACACAATTGGAGCTGGAGACTTCAACACCTCCTTGTCACATCTTAATAATGAGACTAAAACTCAGCCAGGAAGTATTGGTTTTGAAGGAAAAAATGGAAGAGAGAGGGCTAGGAGATATATACAGGCCTTTCTATCCCCAAAAAGCAAATACTCATTTTTCTCCAGTGCACATGGAACATTCTCCAAGGTAGACAACACACTAGGCACAAAACACCTCCATAAAATATCTTTTTGGACAACGATGCACTGAAAATGAAAGTTAATCACAAACAGAAATGGAGAATCAAATCAAACACCTAAAAATCAAATAGCTCACTGCTGAAAAGCCAGTGGGTTAGAGAGGAAATCAAAGAAGAAAACAAAAGATTACTGGAAACAAGTGAGAATGAGGACACGAGCTACCAGAACTTGTGGGACACAGCTAAAGCAGTGTTAAAAGGAACATTTATAGCTCTGCAAGCATTTGTCAGGAAGGAAGAAAGGGCCCACATAAATAATTTTACTTCATACATTAATATCTTAGAAAACGACCAACAAAAGGAACCCAACAGGCAAGAGGAAGGAAAATTATAAAACTTAAGAGCAGATATCAATAAACTAGAATCCAAAAATACCATGTCTATATATGTACATATAGAAATACACAAAATATGTATGTATACACATTTCTTCGTGTTCCTGGAGTGAGCAGATGCCCTTCGGCTACCCTAGTGTGCGTGGGACGTATGGAGATGTTACTGGTGCCCACTCAAGCAAATAGATGAAAAACGGAAAACAAGTGATACAAGTGATACATACAGAATATCAAATCCAAAACTTCTGCTTTTCAGATTTAAAAATGACTAGAAGAAACAATGTCAGGCACAAGAACTGGATTAATAATACGCTCTCTGAGGGAAAGTCACAGATGATGCAAAACCGTGAGACCAAATGAACGATGACCAACAGGCAGATACCACTTAGAGCAGCCCCAATCTCAAATAGTAGAAAATTCTGGACAAAAAAAAAAAAAAAAAGCCTAGTGTAAAATAAGGTTGGGAATTGTTTCATTTCTCAAGTTAACTGAGTTTTTAAGGTCACAATTTGATCATTAATTCTCTAGGAAATTCTTAATGGTTCTAATCTCATTTGGTACTTAAGTGAAAAAAGATGTTTGTGTTTCTAGACCTACGTGACCTTTTCCTCCTTCTAATCTATAATATTCCTGAATCAAACAGATGCCATTGGGCTACATGCACGTGATAGGGTCCAATGGAAATGTTACGGCGCCCGCGAGCAAATCGATGAATAACGGGATTCAAGTGATCAAGTGATCAAGGATAATCTATAATATGAATTATTTGTTAATTACAGGTTGATATAAAGTTATCAGAATCACTTCACAATATGAAATTAGGTCGTCCTCTGATTTTGAGTCTCAAGTCTCATTATATTTTGAATTGGGTTGAAAAATCAAGAAAAGGGGCCGAGCGTAGCCCAGCGGATAGGGCGTTGCCTTGCGCGGTCCGCCCATGAGGCCAGGGTTCGATCCCGGCATCCCATATGGTCCCCGAGCCGCAGGTAATTCCTGAGTGCAGAGCCAGGAGAAACCTCTGGCATTGCTGGTGTGGCCCAAAAAGCAAAAAAAAAAAAAAAAAGAAAAAATCAAGAAAGGAACTTTTTTTTAAAGTAACAGTAATTAGTTACTGTCACTTTAAATATTCTTAGACTAGGGCCAGAGTGATAGCCCAGCGGGTAGGGCTAGGGCGTTTGCCTTGCACATGGCCAGCCTGTGCCGGCCTGGGTTCGATCCCTGGCATCCCATATGGTTCCCCGAGCACCGCCAGGAGTAATTCCTGAGTGCAGAGCCAAGAGTAACCCCTGAGCATTGCCAGGTATGACCCAAAAAAGCATAAATAAATAAATAAATAAATAAATAAATAAATAAATAAATAAATAAATAAATAAATAAATAAAGAAGGAATGGAGAAGAATAATAAATAAAATTCTTAGATGATACTGATTAATACCGATATTCTTAGATAATACCAATATTCTTAGTTAATACTGATTTTAGGATAATGTCCTTCCCAGACTCTTTCACATTTATACATTGTATACAGTTCTAGACAGGTTCTAACTGATACCCGTCATCCCAGTCAGCCTAGTAAGAAGCCAGAGCAACCCACACATCATGCGGTCAGTCATTCTCAACATCTAGACTCCATAGATCCTCAGAGCTCCATCCAAGAGAAAACCTGATCTTTTTCTTTTATTTTTTTTTTTATTTTTAAAATAAAAGAGTTTCATCAGTAAATGCTCGAGATGAGAGCCTTCTACTGAGAGTATACCGCCTACACGGCAGAGCCTTGCAAGCTACCTGTGTTTTATTTGTTATGCCAAAAACTATAACAATTATGGACCTCAATTTCATGACCGAAAGAATGGTTTGAGGCTCTTCCTGTCATGGAGCAAGCAGATGTCCTTGGATTACACTTGCTTGTGACAGGACGTATGGAGATGTTACTGGTGCCCACTCAAGCAAATCGATGAGCATCGGGAAGACAGTGATAGTGATACAGTGAACAGTAATTATATATGAAACTATTGATTAAAAATTATGTGTGTTTAGGAAGAACTACCTCTCACCTGTTAATACTGTATTTTTTTATTTTTTTAACTTTTGTGTACATTTTATTTATTCACTTATTCTTTTAATTTCTTTTATTGAATCACCATGCCATACAGTTAGAAGGCTGTGAATGATCAGGTTTCCTACCACCAATGTGCTTCCATACCCTCATGCCACCCTCCACTCCCCTACCCCCCAGCCTGTCTCTATGGCAGATACTTGCATTCTTTCTCCCTCTCTCTCCTCCCGCGCCCCACATTGGGCATTATGGTTTGCAATACAGATACTGAGAGGTTACCATGTTTGTTCCTTTACCTATTCTGCATGCAGATTTTATACAGTGGTCATTTACCACTATCTTTGTTATAGTGGTTCCTTCCATATCCCAATTGCCTTTTCCTCCAAGTAGTTGAAGCAGGCTTCCAACCATGGGACAAATCTCCTGGCCCTTGTTTCTACTGTCCTTGGATTGGTTTCATATTATGTTTTCTATACCCCACAAATGAGTGCAATCATTCTGTGTCTGTCACTCTCTTAACTCATTTCACTCAGCATGACACTCTTAATGTCCATTCATTTATAAGAATATTCCATGACTTCATCCTTCCTAATAGCTGAGTAGTATTCCAATGTGAGGATCTACCATAGTTTCTCTAACCAGTCGTCTGTTCTCGGGCACTCGGTTATTTCCAGATTCTGGCTATGTGAATAGTGCTTGCAACAAACATAGACGTGCAGATGATGTTTCTGCTGTATGTTTTAGAAACCCCAGGGTATATTCCCAGAAGTGGTATTGCTGGGTCGAATGGAAGTTAAATTTCTTATTGAGGAAAACTCGTATTATTCTCCTAAAAGGCTGGACCAGTCAGCATTCCCCTCTCCCCGCATCCATGCCAGCACTGTTTGTTCTTGTTCTCTTGAATCTGTACCAGTCTCTGTGGTGTGAGATGTATCTCATTGTTGTATCTCCCTGATGATCAGCGATGTAGAGCATTTTCTCCTATTTCCTTTTGTCATTTGTATTTTTTCTTTGAGAAAGTTTCTGTTCATTTCTTTTCCCCATTTTTTGATGGGATTCGGTGCTTTCTTTCTTGTAAGTTCTATCAGTGCTTTGTATATCTTGGATATTAACCTCGTGTCATATGTGGATACTGGATAAATAACTTTTTTCCAATCTTTGGGCTGTCTTTGTACCTTGGTCACTGTTCCTTTTGAAGTGCAGAAGCTTTTTAATTTCATGTAATCTCACTTGTTTATCTTTGCTTCCACTTGATTGGTCAGTGGTGTTTCATCTTTGAAGATGCCTTTAGCTTCAATGTTGTGAGAGTTCTGCCCATGTTTTTAAACATGGCTTCTAGAAAGAAATTTAACGACACACTTCTTTCTGGTCCTTATCTCAGTATATTTTGGCTAACACCCCTTCATTTTCAAACTACTCAGCCACTCTCCTTTTCCATTATAATGATATCTTGGCACTATTCTTCAAGTTCCACCTGCAGTTTGTGTACATATTCATGTCTTTCCTCCAGTAACTGTTGTCTCTTTAAACAAAATTCCAGTAAAAGATCTCTAAGCCAGTTTCAAGGTAAATTTATAAAATAATGGCTATAGCCATGTAACAAAGAACAGCCAGAGACAAATATCTTCCTAAATTATAACACAATCACTTAAACTGTCCTGTAAAATCATGCTTACATCAAGTATTTGGACTAAGAGCTTTTATATCCAAAGGATGGATTTAATTCTTTTAATCTAAAGGATGTTTCTATCCTAAAGATGGCTTTATTAAAAATACAAAGCATCTTGGGTTCTGGTACTGGTATTTGGCATATCAAATACAACATGGGTAGCTTGCCAGGCTCTGCTGTACGGGTGGAGTACGCTTGTAGTCACCTCTTTTTTTTTTTGTTTTTTTTTTTTTTGCTTTTTTAGGTCACACCTGGCGATGCTCAGGGGTTTCTCCTGGCTCTGCACTTAGGAATTACTCCTGGCAGTGCTCAGGGGACCATATGGGATGCCGGTGATCGAACCCGGGCCGGCATGGGCCGGCTGCGTGCAAGGCAAATGCCCTACCTACCCGCTGGGCTATCGCTCTGGCGCCTTGTAGTCGCCTCTTATCTCATACTTTTATTGATGAACGGTGCAGCCACAAAGCAGTTACACGAGCCGGGCTTCTGATCAGCTCTTCTGCTGGGTGGAGCTCTGATAAGCTGGGGAGTCTGGATGTGGAAAATGGCGGCCCTCATTGGTGTAGGTGTTCCTCTGGCTTCTTGCAAAGCTCTGCTGAGATGGTGGGCCAGGGCTAGGAACCCATCTTCCCTCCAGGTGCCTCATGATCAGGTGGGCACAGGGAGAACTGGTAGCTCTGCCCGGTATATAGAGTCTCTGGATTAGGCACTACACTAGCATGTGACAGGACGTGCGGAGATGTTACCGGTGCCCGCTAGAGCAAATTGATGAACAACGGAAGACAAGTAATACAAGTGATCTTGGGTTCAGAGATAAAAAAAAACTTAAGGCACATCCCTAGATGCAACCAACCCAGGTTTAATTCCAGCACCATATGGTCACTGAGTACAGCCAGGTGTAGTCCTGGAGCACCCCCTTCCCAGCACCACCACAGTGGTCCCCACGGCCATCCCCAACAGCACAGGGCTCAAGCTGCATGCCATCCCCAGGCCTGCATGAACTATAAGCCTGGTTAGCTGAGAATTGCCAGTTGGGACCTCAGACCTCCTGAGCACTGTTTGGGACCTCTCCCCACACCATCACCACCAAATGTTGTTCTCAAAAAAAAGAAAAAAAGCTTTTAATACAAAATACTCTCAGAATAACAAATTTTGGGATTGGAGCAATAGCACAGTGAGTAGGGTATTTGCCTTGCATGCAGCCGACCCAAGTTCGATCCCGGCATCCATATAGTCCCCCAAGCACTGCATGGAGTAATTCCTGAGTGTAGAGCCAGGAGTAACCCCTGAGCGCTGCTGGCTATGACTCAAAAAGCAAAAAACAAAACAAAACAAAAAAACCAAATTTCTTTTAAAAACTAACCCCTTCTTATATTAATCTTACTCATCATGAGATACATTATCATAGGCCAGAAAATATTAAATTCCTAAGTCCTATAGTCTTATAGATACCAAAAAGAATGCCCCTTCTAAGAATCTTATAATAAATCCTGAATGGATTTTATTCTCATAATCATAGATATAAAAATTTTAATCAAAACAAGCTAAGCCATATCAAATAAGATTCACCAAGTGTCAAGTAAAGGTAAACAGCATTTTCTAACACACAAACCAAGATCTAAACGAGAAACTCTCATTACTGAAACTCTGAGAGCTTCTGCTGGGAAACTTGTTGAAATGGTATCTGGGCATCCTACTGAGGAGCCCCAAAGGCCCACAGAGGCCAGAAACCCATAAGACCAAAGCAGCATCACAGACCTACTTGCCACAACAGCGCTTCTGCTTGGAGTCTCTTTTGCACTATTTCTGATTCAGAGTACTCTGGCTAAGGGGAGTTTTCTGGTTCATAGTTCATGTGGATTATCCATCTGATCTCTCTACACCACTGGCACACACCAAAAATCATTGTTTGTTCAGTGTTACATGATTTCAAGAAACTGCCAGTGACTGAGGCACCTACATAATCACTACTAAGTCAGAGGGAGCAAGACGAACTAAGAGTGTAGGCTAGTCTCAATATCCCAGTGGAGGGGTTGCTGTGTGCCAAATCATATCTCATTATTATTTTCATTTGACTGTACAAGGAACCTACAGGTTGTCTTGTCTTGTTTTAAGACTTTCCCATATGTATCTACAGTTTCTTTGAACCACAGCAGAAAATTGATACCAACAGGTCAACTGCCATTGGTTCTAGTCTATTTTCTGTTTGTCAGTCTACCATAAAGCTTTACAGCATAATATACCAGGCAGAATTTAGTGATTAAAAACAACATCTTTGGGGCCAGAGCATACAGCGGGTAAGATGTTTGCTTTACACCCAGTCAACCCAGTTCAATTCAACCAGGGCATCCCAGATGGTCCCCTGAGAAGCTCCAGGAGTAATTCCTGAGTGCAGAGACAGGAGTAACCCCTGAGCACTGCTCAGTGTGACCCCCTAAAATAAATATAAAATTTTAAAAAATAACAGCATCTTCAGGGGCCAGAACAACAGTATAGCAAGTTAGGTGTTTGCCTTGCATGCACCATCCAGAATACAATCTCCATCACCATATACGGTCCCCTGACAACTGCCTGGAGTGATCCTTGAGAGCAGAGGTAGAATTATGCCCTGAGCATCACCAGGTGTAGCTCCAAAACAATCAAAGAATCTTCTGTTTCTTATGGTTCTTTGGGGTCAGCGGCCGTTGATTCTAGTCCTTTCAGTTCAGTCTAAGTCTGACATCAGAAGATGACATGGTCAGGAACAGCTTCATGCCTATGTTTCATGTAAGTTTCACATCAAATAGGATAATGGTGATGACTTTATCACTCTGGCTACATTTAGACTACCTTCCCTGTAAAGGCAAAAAACATTTCTTTTCCAATTCTAAAAAACTCTTTCTTGTTCCTAGGAACAATAACATCTCAACAAAAAACAACTACCGGGCGGCCCCTATTTTTAGATTGAATGAAAGATAATGCTAGTTTTCCCTCAAGTAGGCGAGTATGACCCTTTCAGTACATAGAAGACACTCAGAATCACCTTGGTGAAGAACAAAAAAATAGATGGACCTTGTGGGTAAGACTAAAATTATGATGTGTTTCTCCCCAGGAATATACTTCCATTGGGATGTATTTGTTTATACCAGCGCTCGCTCTCCTCCTCTCCCTCTTTCCCTCTCTCCCCCCTCTCTCCCCCTCTCTCTCCCCCTCTCTCTCCCTCTCTCTCTCCCCTCTCTCTCCTCTCTCTCTCTCTCTCTCTCCCCACCCCATCCCTTCCCAGTGTTTTGACATAAGAGATAATCTCAGAGAAAGGGACTAGTCCTTGGCATAATCATTTGTGTAGACTTGAAACAAGTGTGGTACCACCCTACTTCTACACCTTGAAGCTGATCTTGTTGACACTACCCTCCCTGAAAATAGGATTACTTTTGCTATGTAAGGGGACTGAACTGAGGCATTGGGATCCACTTTGGTGGGAGACTTGGGCCCGAGTGCATGGTCTAAGTTCTGACCAAGAGCTAGAGGTCTAGGGCCGGAGCGATAGCCCAGCGGTTAGGGCATTTGCCTTGCATGCAGCCGGCCTCTGCCGGCCTGGGTTCAATCCCCAGCATCCCATATGGTCCCCTGGGCACCGCCAGGAGTAATTCCTGAGTGCAGAGCCAGGAGTAGCCCCTGAGCATTGCAGGGTGTGACCCAAAAAAGGCAAAAAAAAAAAAAAAAAGAGCTAGAGGCCTAGAGAATCCCATTATTTTGGATTGTAGTGGCAGAACTTGTTTTATTATTGAATTAGTGAAAGTCTTTTGGAACCCCACTGACCTTGGAGGTAGAAGGGAACACGTTTCCTGATATTGCTGGGGATCGCAGCAGCTCCCGACAGACAAAAAGAATATCATGTTGAGTGAAAAGGACAGATAGAGAATGACTGCATTTATTTGGGGGATATAAGAAAAATAGTATGTGGGGCGGAGGCGATAGCCCAGCAGGTAGGGCGTTTGCCTTGCACTTGGCTGGCCCATGCCGGCCTGGGTTCGATCCCCGGCATCCCATATGGTCCCCCGAGCACCACCAGGGAGTAACTCCTGAGTGCAGAGCCAGGAGAAATCCCTGAGCTTTGCCGGGTGTGGCCCAAAAAGCCAAAAAAAAAAAAAAGTATGATACTAATGTCCAAAGCCAGGCAAAATATGGATCAGGAGGATTTGTCAGTGGGTGAAATCTACCACAAGTGTGCGGGAGTAGAGGTTAGGTAAGACAAAGAGAGAGGGCGAGTGTGCTAATAATTGCTGGACACAGTAATACCAGACTACAACTGAGTACTTGAATGTAGCAAAGGGATATATATGATAAACCCTAAATGTATGTACTGCAAGCCACTATTATAAAGAAAGAAGAGAGAGAGAGAGAGAGAGAGAGAGAGAGAGAGAGAGAGAGAGAGAGAGAGAGAGAGAGAGGGAGAGAGGAAGTGCCTGCCATAGAAGCAGGCTGGAGGAGGAAGAAGGGAATGAGGGCACATTGGTGGTGGGAAATGGGCACTGGTGGAAGGATGGGTGCTGGAACACTGTATGATTGAAATCTATTCATGAACAGTTTTGTGATTGTATTTCTCATGGTGGTATAATAAAAATTTTTTTTTAATTGCTGAAAGAGGCCCTTTGGTCTCTTGAGTACCATCACCTATCCCCAAAAAAAAACATAGCTAGGAACTAAACTGCCACATGATCCACAGTCAACTGTTTAAGAAAAGGGCACCTCTCGAACAGGAAAAAATATACCCCTGGACTTGGTATTTCTGCTTTTGAAATCCTGAATCTAGCCAACGTTCACTGAAAAGCAGCAGATGGAAGGGAAATGTTCCACAGAAAAGGCTGTCCCAGACATCCCCATATTTTCCCACTGTGTCTCTGTCTGTGACACTTTTCCTAAGAAAACAGGTCCATCTTCACATACCACAAAGGATATAAAATAGTCTACAAGAAGTTCTCTCTGGACTTGTTTAGATGGGTGAAGGAAGAGGAAGGAAGGAAGGAAGGAAGGAAGGAAGGAAGGAAGGAAGGAAGGAAGGAAGGAAGGAAGGAAGGAAGGAAGGAAGGAAGGAAGGAAGGAAGGAAGGAAGGAAGGAAGGAAGGAAGGAAGGAAGGAAGGAA